>NDXZ01020040.1:0-52880 GCA_003055125.1 Paykullia maculata
AACTCCTTCTAAACGGCTGAACCGATTTGAATGAATTTTTTGTATGCGTTTGGGTGGCGCCCTGGATGGTATAGATTTAAAAATCAGCCCGGCAGATGGTACTGCAACCAGGGGAAACCCGGGAAAATGCGTTTAATAGTAAATTACTAAGACGATTTGGGTTAAATTCGAAACACGGGTTCCTTCAGACATTAAAAAGTAATATGACATAATAACAACAATACCAATGAGTAAGAAAAAGGGGAAACTTCGGGTTAACGGGGGGCAAAAAAGTACTTTTTAAACTTTTAACGTATTTTTTTATATTTGGCAAAACCCCGTTTGCCGTTCAGCTAGTATTTTTATATAATTTGAATTAAATATAAATAAACTTTGGTGTGATATATATATTTGCCACTCGCTTTTATTTTGAGTGTGGGTCTTTTAATGCCTTTTCAATGCATATAAAGGTGTAAAAATATGGGCCTTGGAGTTTTTACAGCATTTTCAAGAATTAAAAAGGAATCTAAGAAAATGGGTCTGACGGATAACGAATGACAGCAAATTAACCATCAGTAGAAAAATATAGTCAATATCAAAACAAAGCAGAAGTTAAAGCAGACAAATTATATGGCATTCGAACTAAGCAAATAATTAAGAAACAAAGCCATCTTTAATTAAACAAATACTGTACAACATTTGTTGTTATTTATTTGAGAGAAAGTTCCATGATACTATTTTCTATTTTCTACCTTTCAGTTAAGAATTTTTTAAAACAATTTTTCAAAAAGGATATAATTTTTTAATTTGAGTTTTTAAAAATCCTAAGTAAATAATTTGTCAGAAATAGTTTAAAAATATTGTTACTAGATTTAATAACAGTTTAAATTTTTTTTAATTAAATCAAATAATTCCAAAGATATATATTTAACATATCAAAACTGCACTACTATTTGTAACAAGTGTTCATTATTGTTTTTATTTTTTTTGCTGAAAGAAACATAAAAAACAAATAGAAAAACAGTATCGTGTTTAATGGTCATTTGCATTAAAGCTTAACAGCAAAAATAAATACAATTTTATATTCTTTTTTCGTTCAATTATTTTACCTTCTGTCTTCCATTTTTCTATTTAACAATTGTAAACATTATATCAGTTACATACTCGTGAGGGAGAGTGTAGCTTGTTTTAAGCTTTAACTTTATACAAGTAAAACAACAATTTATTTATAAATAGTTATGTATGTGTGTGTAGGTAAATATAGGAGCGTTAGTACTCTGTTAAAAATGAATACAATTTACTAGTTTAAATATTTCAAGAAATAAATTTTGCGATAAAATATTGTAATGAAACTTTTTATTTAAGCCAGTTTGGGGATATTTTAAACATTTTTATGTATGTATATCGAATGTAGAACAAACAAAGTTTTATTAACTTTTGAATAATTTTTAAACAAAGTTTATTTGTAAAATATTTAAACTAACTAAAGCAAAGGTTTATATTATATGTGTTTGCATAAATAAATAAAATTATCTAATATAAAATCAACAGTCAGGTGGGATAAAAACCAAAACCATATAAATGCATAAGATAAGTTTTTATTTACTTTCTTAAATATGTATAAATTGGAGGAGATTTAAAAAAAATAAAACTAAATAAAGTAAATTATCACATTTTTTTATGAAATTTGATAATATGTTGTTATTATTTCTTAAATGAAATTAAATAATATTTGTTACACAATACATTTTTTTTAATAACAATCTTACGTTAAGTATGATTAATTCACAACGATATTATTAAGTATACGCAACCATTTATTGATATTGTAAACACTATGACGCGCAATTAATTTAAATTAATTAAAATGTGTAAATTAAGTTTATTACAAAAAAAAAAAAAAAACTCCACAACTAATCATTTAACTCGTTTTAATAATTGTTTAATTTTTATCTTGTGGATTCAACGATCTGGCAACAACACAAATGTAGTTTTGTTTACACTGTTGCTGACATTTGTCTCCCACTGCTGTAACACAAACATGTCAACATGTCTATCACATGTAAAAGTTATTGTTTGACTAGCATATATAAACTACATATATACATACATATGTATTTCATATTTAGACCCTTAAGTATTAACACAGTCACACATACTTGTCAAAACACGCACTAACCTATTTATGTTAAGTTAATTTTAACATTTTATTTTTATTTCATTATATAAAAGCACACATTTCTATCATTCCTTAAAGGCTTATCTAATAAATTGTCTGTCTAAGTTTCTTTTTTAGTGTTGGGTAAATATGTTTAGGTTTCACCTTTTCCTTTTAACCAAAAAGGGTAAAATATATTATACAAAGCACAAAAACGAAATTTTATACCTACAATAATTGGCAATTTATAAAGAAGGGGGTAGTTTTTATTTTTCTATGTAGATATATATGTAGGTGTGTCAAATTTGGGTAAAATAATATTTTTTCTTTACTAATTTTGCAGCAACCATTAAATTGGCAAAGAGTTAACGTGCTTAGTGTGTAAACACGTTATTTATACTCCAGATATCGTTGGTTAATATTATTCAACGAATAACAAAACATATCGTTTAGTGTTTCAAATAAATATGTCAATATATTTTTGCACATGTAAATATAACCTTAAAAAAGGCGAAATGTAAGAAACCTAACATTTAGGTAAGGAAATCTTAAAGAAAAAAGAAGACAAATCTGAGTTTTAATATCTATTTTAAAGTCAATAAGTAAAAATTTAAATTTTTTAAAAGAGGCTTAACGTCTCAAATATGGCGATAAGCCGTATAGAAAACCTGATGTTATGGGTAAATTTTTAAATCAGATTCGTATTCAATTCTGCTCAAACAGTATACCCTGGTTGCTGCGTTAAAAATTTGCTGGCCTGTATTATACATATTATATTAAGTCATGTTGTTCCTATAAGGAGCATAGGGCTTGCCTGAATTGTTTTTTTAAAATTTTTGTTTAAATAGATGAAATTTACATTCAATAACAGTAGTACTGATAAGAAAAAGAGTGCTGACGATGAAATCGTAGCTGGTTTCGAAAATGCATTCTACTCGTCTAATATCATTGGGAAACTGAATATTTAAATCAAAATAATATATATTACAATTTTAATAATTTTAATAAATTTATAGATTAATAAGTTCAATAAATAATAAATATGACAATTAAAGAAAAAAACACTTATTTTTCTTGCATTAAAAATATGGAGCGCTTTGTTGTTATTATTATTATTACTGTTATACTAAGAAAAATATTGTAATATTATAACCCCCATATTTATAAAAAAATTTTAAACTTATTAAAGGCTTATTAAACAAATTTTGTATGAAAATTTCGTTCAATAAAGCTTCAATAAACTTAAAACTTGTTTATAAATATGGGGGTAAGAATTTATAAATTAATATTATTGTTATTTTTGAAAAAATTATATGCAAAAAAAAATTATTTTTCAAAAATAAAGTCGCAATTAAGGTTATTTTTATTACTCTTACCTCTAAAGGATGAGAAAATAAAATTTTACTGCTCTCTTGTATGTATGTCAACCTTGTTTTCATAATCATAATAATAACAATTTAAACCGTTGATTACCAAATTCAGTCTTTAGAATGCTCCATTAAAACCATCCATTCGTATCGAATGCTGCTTAAAATATTTAATTTGATATTGGCATGCAAAAAAACTGACATTATTTACATCTTAAGACAAGTAGATTCAAATGATAACTTTTGAAAAAAATTACTGTCAAGCTAAGAAGGTTCTTACACAGAGTTAATTTTTAAAGGTGGGGAGTTTTTCTTTAAGTTTTAGCAAAATTTTTGTGCTGACTCTACAAAAAATATCTTGAAGTACATACTTAGCACAGCTAGATGAAATTGAGAGATTGAAATACAGCTAATCAAGCTTTGGCAGAGAAAAAGCTATTTGTGGTATATTTAATCTTGACTTTAATTGTTCCTAAAGGTTTTATTACGTTAAATTTGTTTAAGCCGTGTAACCCGGCAGCTGTATTTAATTTTAAGCCAATTTACAGAATTCCGTAGGAATATGATTTTTGAACAATTTAAAACGCATTAAAACGATTATCGGGAGTAGACCGACTGCTACGAAATAAGGTTGGCATATTTTTAATAATTTAAAATTTATTTAAGCTAAACGGTAAATTCTATTAACCGGGTTCAGAAAAATTAAAGACTGAAAATAAAAAAAATGGCATATAAACAGTCAAATTTCAACAAAAGAATGCATCGGTATAAGCAAGGTAAGATTATGGCATGAGTTGGTTTTTATGCATTACTTTTAAAAATATTTTTTACAAAAATGTTACAGTTATCAATGCTAAGAAATCTATATCCCAAGATAATAAGGCAGTGGACATAGCAGATAAGTAAAAAAATCAAATTTTTTTTTCAAAAGAAACTCTTTTTTTTTGCAGTTAAAAATAATTTAAATTTAAGTTGTATTTAAATTTGTATATATTTCTTTAAAATGATTTTACTCTCGTAAAAAAGTTTAATATTACAACAATCTACTGAATTTTATTAATTTTTCTATGCTCATACTTATCAAACCCTTGATTGATGTTTTTTTCCCCAACATTTACCTTTAACGAAAAATTAAAATAACCCCAGTTAACCTACAAAAATAATTTTTAAGATAATACGTTTGAATAACTACAGTTAATTCCAACTCATAATTTGCATTAAAAATATATTTAAATTTAATTTGGAAATTATTACCCTGTTAAAGAATCAAGTGTAATTTTCTGTAGCCAGCAATTTGAAGTTAACTTTTAATATCCACTAATTTAAAAGCCAAAAACCCTCATATTAGTTGTAATAAATGTTTATTAGTTTATTTGCATTTTATTCGTGCATACATATTAGTTTAACACTAACACTCTGACAGCACAACCAAACAGATAATTAGACATGCAAACATTTAAATAAATGGCTTCAATATATAATTAAGGGCATAAAACAGCGAAGCTTAAATAGCGAACTGAGATCCATTAGAGGTTGGATCTTTTTTAATGATTTTCGAATTCAAACAAAATTTTTTGTTAGGTTTTTATTAAACAATTTTTGGGAATTTGTAATAAAATATTGATAATGATAATACTGTTCAACAGCTTTTTTTAGACCTAAAAAAATCATGTTAACGTGCACTAAAATTTATATAAATAAAAAAAAAATTACATTTTTAGTTGTTTAAAAATCATAGAAAATATATATAAAAATTTTTTAATCTAATACGTTTTTTTAATAGATATCAAAAATAATAATTTAAAACAGGTAAATTTTTAATGTATGAAGAAAAATTTTGCTTGGATGTTTTACAAGTGCATACTAGGGATGGACAAATGCAAAAAAATGGATATTTTTCAATATCATTGCCGGTCGATATATATTGGTTTGAAAATATCGATATATCGATATTTTTCGTAAAATTATAAAATACAGGAAAACGATTTTAATATAACAAAAATTAATTTTAAATTGATGTTTAACGGTTAACATAGAAACAATTAATAAAAAAACTATATTCGTGGTTAAACTATGAAATAAGGCGTTATAAAAATGTTATTGCACCAGTAAATTAGATACAGACATAAGCAGCACCCTTTGTTTGATAAGTTCACCTCTCAAACGGCTTCTAGTATTGCGTTCTGTCAGATAAACTGCTGGAGCAACTCCTTACGAGGAAGCCTGATATGCTAAATATCTAAGGGAGACTTCAGAAGAACAGGCGTGAAATGCTGGACATACACAACTTGTTAATTCTTTGTTAAAAACAAACAATGTAATCGAAACATTGTCCACAAGCTATGCTTCATAGAACAGCTAACGCTGAATACATCCCAACTATGAAACTGAATATGAAAATTTAAAATTTTCGCAAGTTACGCGTGTGAAAAAAATCTGATATTTTAATTTTTTTTAATTAAATATTTGCAAATTTGGAATTTTTAACAAGTTCAAATGTTTTAGATTTTTCCTTTAAGAAACTGCAGTCGAAATTTATAATCCGAATTGCTTATTTGATTAACTCAACAAAAACTTCCGGGAGAATAATAATGCAAAATTGGTGAGAATCTCTGGAATTGCTTATTTACATGAACAAAAAAGTTATAAAAATTTACGAAACCAAATTTTGTTAATGCAGTGTTTTATATACGGTTTTTATATTAATAATATTTAACAGCTTGTGGTGCTGGTAGAAGGAAGTCAATCAACTCGAAGCATTTTAAATTTAAAAAAGTTTGTGTTTGTTTCAAATATTTGACTTTAATTAGGTGTACAGTGAAGATTTGACAAAAATAATGAAGTAAAAATTAAAACAATTTTAAAATTTCGTATTATAAACGTGTAGTAAGTGTTTAAGCGCTTTATCTATACTTATTGGTGTCGTTTAACGAATAGAAAACATGCCATGTAAACATAATAAACATATTCTTAATATATTTATATTATTTGTATGCTTTAGTAAAACTTAATTTTATACCTCAGATGTTTAATCAAATGTATACTTTGATCTGACTTGTTTACGCTAATCGGTGTCCTTGTACAAAATATAGTAGAAGAGATATCATGTAAGGAAAGAACCAGCTTTTTCTTTTAGTTTTTTTTTTGCTTTTCTAAGCATTTTTAGAATTAGGATTAAGTTGGCAAATCCCTCTTTTTTCTTTTGCAGCTTTTTATTGTCGTTTTTATTAAATAATTTAAACATTTTGTTCAAGTTCCATCAATTTTTCTCTACACGTAAATAAAGAAACTTTTTTTCGAAATCCATTTATTTATTTATTTTATTTAAAAAGCAAATTATTCTAAAAAATGGTTCACAATTTTGTTCAACTGATCAACACAAACCAAAACTATAGTATATCAGTTGTTATTGAACTGAAGTTATTTTGCCAAAAGTGCATTTGTACGTTTTCCTTCGTTATCCCCAAATAATTAATTTGACAATATTTTCTTATCTTTAGCATAACTTCTGTAAGCCTTTCTGTAAAAGTTAAGCTAGAAAAACAAATATAAAAATTATGCTAATAATTTGTCCATTATCCTTTAATTGAATTAAATTACAAACTTGACATAATACTCTTAAGGATTAAATAAAGGATATGTTTAGGAACTTTGCTTTCTTTGTCAGTTTAATGTCTTCATGTATTGGAAATGCAGAAATAGGCAAAATAAATAGGGTCAGGAATAAAAATCATTATTTAAATATCTTAAAGTGTTCTTAATATGTTATCTACGACCAGCTTCGTTGTGTAGTTTTTCATCATTAATATAGAAATTGCTGTTTGGTAGCTGCTTACAAATGAGAAATGTTATTCATGTGAGTTGCTTTTAGCAACTAATGAAGAGTAAATGAAAAAGTTAATGACCAAGGAAATACTAAAGAAAATTGTTTAGTTGCATAAACCCAACTAACAATTTGTTGATTATTTTTTTGAAACGTTTTTTAGCCAAAAGGACAAACTTTTGGAAATACTTTCGAGAAAATCGGTATTGAAAACTGGCAAGATCCATCAATAACCGGCTGAGACATAAGCAAAAAAAGACGACTGCCTCGTTTTTTTAAAGTTTTTTTTTTACTCAAAAATTATTATATTTGTGTGTAAGACAGAAAAAAAATTTCGATTTTTCAAGATATAAGTAAACAAAAAATTTTTTTTTGTTTTTTTTTACACAAACATTTTTATATTTGTGGGTAAGACATGTCAATTGGGGGAAAAAGCACAAAAAAATTTTTGTTTTACACAAAAATTATTATATATGTGTGTTTTGAAAAAAATTTACTTATATACACACATAGATACACGTAGTGAGGGGTATATAAGATTCGGCATAGCCGAATATAGCCCTCTTACTTGTTTTTTATAATTATTTTTAACAATATGGCGATAAATTACATTAATTACATTTCATAATAACAGTGTTTTATTAAAAGCCATTAAATCCACAAAAATTTTTTGATATAAAATACGATGATAATAAAAATTACTTTTGCAAAAATTGTTCTTAACATAAATAAAATAACAAAAAAAATAAAAAATTGTAACAATTGGGTCATAAGAATTTGATATTAAACTGCTACTTGCTTGTAATGAATGTCTTATGACGTATATGTGATAATATGCCTAAATACATATCTGTGTGTATAAATGTGTGCGTTTACATACAATAATTGGAATTGGAACAAGAGACAAATTTTAGTTATTTTTAGACATCACTTGGTTATACTGCGCAAAAGTTTAATTGAGTTATATTTTAAATTACACACATGTTACTTTTGTCTGCCACCAGAACATTTTTATTAAGGCATTATTAGAAATTTTTAGAATTCGAGTTAAAGATTTAATTTGTGGTGAGATTTAAATTTAATGTGTTTCCGATATTGTTTATTTTTATAACAGTTTATACAAAAAAAGTTGTGAGTTTTAAAAGCCAAGAAATAGGTTGGTAATTATATTTAGTTGCCAGGTTTTTTAATTTTTGACCGACATTATGAAAAATTTATATGCTATATATAAAGTTAGATACATTTAAACTAGTAAATAATATATTTGTCTTAGTCAGCATGCCGAAAGTTGTATGTAAAATTTTAATTTTTCTAAAGTCCTTAAAATTTTTTTATTAAAGTCATTAGAACAATAATAAAAACTCATTTTTAAATAAAAAATACATAGTTAAAGGTTTTAAACATTTCATGTAAGTTTATCCCAAAACGATAGTTGTAAAAAACTTTACTATACATAATTTTTGCGTTCATAAAGCCAAATCAAAGGTTTATAAGAAGTTGCAGAAGCTTTTAAAGTATTTTTTAAACAAATTTGAAATTTTAAACAAATGAAACTGCAATGTTCGCTGTTTAGATGGTAGTTAGTGTTTATTTAATACCAACATAATTTTTGTTTCTTTTGCTTTCATTTTTATTTATTCTTATATATGTATTGCATACAAATTGTTTTGTTGGTTAAATTAATGACATTATTATTTACTATTAAGAATAAATTATACATTTATATATAAGTTTGTATGTATATATGTATGTATGTATGTATGTATTTATGTACATATGAATATGCAATCAAAAGAAATGTAAACATCATTAAAGAGCCTGAGATTATTAAAGTCACTCACTCAATAATTTTTGTAATATTTCAATATTGATACAAAATACAAATAATAAATATTCTTGTAAGGAATACGTAGGAATGTTTTAAGTCAAATTGCTTTTCCTTTTTTGTGAGAAAATATCTTTACACTGAACAACAAAAAGTGAAAAATTGTCTTTGTCTTTAATTAACTTTATATTTTTAATATCTCTTAAATACATGAAAATATTAACGAAAATAATTGTTATATTAATTTTGTTGACTTATTACTTTAATGCATTTATATATGTATGAGTAGTATGAAATTGGTCTGCTTCCCTACCTCAAACTGGTTACTCAAAGTTTCTCCTTTTTCTACGACGTAAATTTTGTTAAAAATTTCCCGTTTTTCCTCGTTTTAATCCCTATAAGTTTGAATTTCCGAAAAGTGCCGAAAACGTATTCTTTTTTTTAGGAGAAGTTACGAACGTAGTGATTTAGTAGTTACAATGTTGGTACAAATAAAAGTACCAAAATCTAATTTTGACTCGTTTTCACCCCCAAGTACCCAAATTTCCAAAAAAAAATACCAGGCACCTGGTAGAATACAATGCTTTTTAAATTTTGTTTCTATCTTTTCTAATTTACTAGATATTATGTTACCGACTTTGTATATACATATTTATCTATAAACGTTCTAATTCGATTTGAAACGCCATTCGTATAGGATCTAGATGAGATCGTAGACAGAGTATTAAAAATTTGTTTGTTGATTTATTCTGAATATTACAAAGTGTATGGGTTTATAATTGGTAATGGCTTACATATGCATAAGTGTAACTGTCTAAAATCATCTTAATCCTCAAAAAGCGCGGATCTAGCTTAAACTCATAGGGGGAGCGGAGAGAAAATGAGAGGTTGGTTAACCACCTTATGTCAAAGACGCAATTAAAAACTCAGAAGAAGTCCGATAATATGTTTACTGTTTTGTGGTGTCGTTCATTTTTTTTATAAAAATGACCAGCAATTTTGTTTATTTTGGATGATTTATTATTAAAGCAAAATGTAAAATTTATTTTAATCTTTTATTTATTTAATTTTTTTTGTATTTGATTACTCATACGGAAAAGTATTAAAAATAAATATATTTATATTTGAATAAATTATAAAAATCTTGATGTACAGTGTTACAAACTTCTGTAGTAATAAACTCTCAAGGCCATTTACAAACATAAATTAATTCATATATAAATACATATTCATCTTATAAATTACATATATTATGATGGTAGCAGGAAAATACTCTTGAATCAACTTGGCAAAATGTTTTTTGGTAAATAATTTATGGTGTTACTCTTTATTTTGGTTTTTTTCTTTACATATAGATTATTGGTATCATTAAGAGGCGAAATATTTTCATGTGTTAAGGTACGTGCATACTTTTATTGTAGTTCATTAAGCATGCATTAACGCTAATTATATACACACACACATACATATATAAATATTTTCAATATACATATTCATATATGTTAATGTTTGTGTCGATAAATAAAACAACATCTTCGTGTTTTACACCCCAATATGAAATATATTTAAATGGTTGTCATAAATAATGAAATTCCTTTTTTTCCTTCTTGAATCAATTTCAAGGACCTTCAAGTACAACCGTATTAAACTGTTATTTGTTTTATAAATGTTAAAATATAATTAATATTGTTTGATGTTTCGAAACGTTTAAATAGTTGATAGTCATTTGTTTATGTCATAAAAATCTTAGTAACAAATAAATAATAACTTTAATTAATATTTGTACTTAAAAACAAATTAAGTTATACAAGTAATAAGTAGTTTGACATATATTTTTTTCTTAACATTTTACAAAACATATTATTTTGTTTTTAAATCATTAGCATTTTGTTTTATTCATTATAAATAAATTGACATAAGTGTTCTATAGCTTACCATATAATTATAGCTAATGGTTCAAAATGTGTTTTAAAATCATTTACAAGTGAGTTAGTTGTTTTACATACATACCTGAAATAGAAAAGAAAAAATTTACTTAAAAAAAATTACATTAAAATAAAATGAAAATTTTATGGTAAAATAAAGTGGTGTGTTTATGTTATGAATTGGAAGGATTGAGTGCATTTTCATGTAACTTATTATCTTATAAAACAAAATGTGTGTTGTTATAAGTTAACTATTAAATTGATAAATATGTGATGAAGATTATGTTAATTTATACAAGAAGTATCAATTTTAAGGCTTTTGCAACCAAGGAACACGGTTTTTTACAAATGTTTTATAATTAATAAAGGAAATAAAAACAAAAACTATTTTGTTACGTATGAGTATTAATAAATATTTGCATAAGAAACAAAATACTCATACGTCTAGATGGAAACATTTTCAGAAAAATATGTACAAAATTTATGGGACATATAAATTTATATGCAACTTCCTCTCAAAAGAGAATTTGTTAAATATATATTCCATACATAGAGAATATATATTTAAAAACAACCTATAACTAGGACATTTATTTGGTTTATATTATAAACAAAAATTTAATAAAAATTTATTTGATTTTAAAACTTTTTACACAGCGAGCCCTAAACATTTGTACTACCACAGACATTAGTTACAATCGTTAATACATTTTAAAAAGGAAGATATTATATTCATTTATTCTGTTATTTTTCGATACAATTCATATTAGTATCAAAATGATTGACATGTGTCAATTTAGTATAACATCCATGCTAGATGAACAATTTGATTTGATTCGCAGTTTTTTTGGCAATGTCATAAAGATGATATAAATAAAAAGTGAGATCTTAATAGAAGCTTTGTAAGCTCAAAATTGATTGATTACAAAAGTGAGCTACTGTGAGTAATGACCGAAGATTACAAAATTTAGTAGAGGGTTTTGAGCTAATTAAGTGCGAGTGAAAAGGTTCCATTTGACAAAGGGATCTAAAATTTGAGTCCAACAGAACTTAAATTATAAAATTTAGTCTCGGTTAGAATATTTTTACAGGCTTTTAAGATTTAAATTTATTTTTTTGCTGCCTTAACATGAAAGCAAGAGCAAATAAAGAACTAATAATAATTATATTTGGAAATTCCACTTCCGAAACAACATTTGCCTAAGAGGAATGTGAATTTATAAATTTATAAATCGATATATGTATATTAAAGTTTTATAATTAGAGTTTTTTTCAAATGTTTTTGACGAAATTTTATTTGTTTTAAGACAATTAAGCCTAGGTTTTTATTCTGGCTCAAGTTAATTTATTAAATTTCTAAGAAATTTAATTTTTTGTTTTTGTGATAAATGAATGAATAATAATTGGAAAAGTAAGTTTTTGCTGACACTAGCCGAGTGGAATGCATTTTCGAAACCAGCTACGGTTTTCATTGTCTTTGATCGGTAATTAGTGTCGGATGTAAATATTATCTCTTTAACTCACAGTTTATTAGGAAATAGGCTATGATGATTGCTTGCCGCAATCCTAAAAAAACCTAATATCCTTTTCAAAAATTATAGTTTAGGTTATAATAGAAATGGAAAAAATATATAATTTTATTCTTAGAAAAAACGTTTAAAATTTAAATTATGAAACACCAACTAACATCTTCAAGTTTCAAAACTTAAAAATTTTTACTATTTTGTATGTACATGTAAACGTGTGAGCAAGAACTTTTTCATATAATTAAATATTGCTCATACGTCTGAGTGAATGGGTAATAAAAACTTCGATGTGTTGCGTTAAAGTTAAATTTTGTGTCTATTTTTATTACAACTATTGATTTTTTTTCGTTTAAAATTACTCTTATAAGGGGATGCTTGCTTTTACACATTTCTTTTAAAGTTAAAATATCTCGATTTGGAAAGAGCTTAAAGTTAGCTTAAAAATAAAATATTAAAATTATTCTAAGATTTGAACAAAACTTCAAATTACTCGTAAAATCACCCAAAGTATATGTTGTAAACGACAACTTTATCATTTTTCTGACTGCTTAAATATTTTTTTAGGGTTGGAAAATATTTTTCCTAATCTTGAAAGGTTGAAGCAAATAAATTTTTTTTTGCGCTTATCTAATTTGAGCCGCTTTCTAAAGAAACTCAAATTCGGCAAATTTTTTAAATTAAGTTTTGTTGTAATTTCTGCTTTTATTATTCTGCACTAAATATTTTTTTATTTTAATAATAATTACTTTAATGAAGTTTTTGCTAAAGCTGCATATATCTTATTAGCAATAATAATAATAATATAAATAAAATTAAAATAAGTAAAAGCATACAAAAACTTACAATTTAATGTACATGCTTTTAAGAAATTAAACACGAACTTTAAAATCAAATACTTCGTGATAAATTTTAACAGAGCAGAGTTGAACGAATTTAAATTCCAAAACAAAAGATGATCAAATATTAATTTTTTTATTAATTTTTTTTTTAGGTTTTAATCATAATTAAGTGTCCAATTTAGAAACATATTAAATTGTTGTTGAAAGTTGTATAAAGACAAACATTATACTTTTTTGATTAACATTTATAAATTTTTAACTTTGTATTTAAAAAAAATTGTCTTAACTAAAATTAATCAAAGTTAATTAAAAAAAAAAATATAACAAACTATTAAATAGTTTTTAATAATTTATATTAAAAATATATTTGTATGCGGCTTTAAGGATTTTATATTTATTTTAAAATTAAAAATGTACTTTGTTAAGATTTTTTTTCTCTTACACAACAGCTTTAGGTTTTGCGGTTGAAAAATAAAATCTTTGTTTGTGCATAGGACCATTAATAATAAAAAGCTTTGTTTAGTTTGATTTTGTCAATTCTTTGTAAAAACTAGAAAAACAAAATGTTTTGTTGGAATAAGGGAAATATTTTGCTAAAAGCATTTCTTTGTCTTTGTGTAGCCTTTGGCTGGCACAAAACTTTTAAAATTCAATGCAATGTTTTAATAAGTAAAAAGCATTTGCGGTGGAATGCCTAAAATAAAGGGAAGTTTTTGTACTTTTTTATTATTAGTTGTGATTTCCAAACTTTATTAAAGTCAACTTTTTCCTTTTAAAAAAAAACACATTAAAAATGGTGTTAAATAAATTGTGTTTGCTAGACAAAATTAAAAAGTTACCCTTTTTCCCCTAATAAGCAGAAATAATATTTAAATGTAATACCAGTGGCAAATTAAACAAATTAATGATATCTTTGAATGAAGTGAACCATATTTCATATAGTTTGTTCTGCATCAGCTGAGGCAACGTCTAGTCTTTTAGACCAATGAGTTAAAATTTTCCATTCGTTGTTTTTTAAATAGGTGTTTAATGGCGTAGAAATATATATACGAGCAGCAGAGTCTTGGTTTGGTAAACTTTTTCTTGCACTGCTGTTCCGTATTTGTATTTTATATTTTGTTTTTATGTAGGCTTTTTTAAGCAACCCTGCCAGCGAAATTATTGCAATAGAATCATATACCATTACTTGTAACAAGCCGAAGCAAACCACGCTTCCTTTGGTATTCGCAATCTTTCACCTTTGCTTCATTTGACAACCAATTTCCTTACTTTTAAGTAAAATAAAAAGAATTTTTAAAATTTTGCAAGTTTTCCTCACCTTCTTAAGTAATTTGCGGTCTAAACTAAAAAAAATTTTCTATAGATAAATAGATAATTTACATAAAAATTAAAGTTAAATTTTCCTTAAATCAAATTACAACTTTATGAAAGTAATTTTTTTATTTATTTAAAACTTGGTAAAACATTTTCTAGAATTAAAGAATTTTTAAAAAAGTTTTATATACAAAAAAAAAAAGAATTATGTCTTTTTAAATCTATTTTAATTTGTCATTGAGATTTTCATAAATATAATAATTGTCATTTGTAATAAAATGTTTACAATTCTTATCAATTGCAAATAAGTCAGACAAGGATATATGACTCTCTATTTGTATCTGACTAGCCGTAAGCAGAATATTTTGTCTGTCATCGTCATTTAAATCAAATTATTTATTTTTACTTTTCTCTGCCGTTTGCAGTAAACAAACTTCTTAACAATGACAAGTTGATTGACTAAAAAAAGCAAAATAATAAAAAGCAACAACAAAAAGAAACTTATAATTAATGAAAAATTCCTGACATCATTTCATAAATGAAGAAATTCTTTTTGTTACAAAATAACAGCAGTGATAAACGTATTTATTTCAGTTTTTACAAATTTAATTTTACTTTTAATAAATTAAAGTAGCAGGAAATTTTTGTTTTTAACAAAATTTTTTTTCCTTTATTTTCTGTAAAATATTAAAGTTTAATTTAAATTTTTAAAATATCATACACATTCTTAATATTATTTCAATTTTTTTTGTAATTTGTTTTATATATTAATTTTTTTCTTTGTTTTTACATTTTCTATGGAATGTGCAAAATGTCATGCAACTTGATTATGCCTGTCCATTTTAATGCAATTTATTTATTTTTACTTGTTCTCCATATGGAGTTTTAATGCTGTTTTTTCTCTTTTCTTTTCTCATTTTTGTTATTACTGCTAATAAAATAGTCATGGGAGAATTCCTGTTTATCTATCAGTGAATGTATGTATATGCATGAATGTAAACATTAATATGTGAGTGATATGGTGAGCACCGCCAATCATATGCATGCCTGGGTTTATGGTGTCATAATAATGTGAAATGAAGTCAAAAAAAATATTTATATTGAATATAAAAAAAAAATACCAGCAATGGAAGTTGATCATTATATACACTACTACATATGTTCTTTTTAGGTTACACTGATACGATGAAAATTTTCATAAAATTAGTTGTATGAAACGTTCGGAAGGGGCAAAGAAAAGTAATTACTTTTCTAGAAACAAAAAAATATTTTCATTATAATTTCATCCTGTACAGTGTAAGAGTCCGAAAAAAATGTAACTTCATTTTTTAAATTTTAAAGTTTTTTTAATGCAAGACTTTGTAGTGTTTCTTGTTTCGTTTAGAATTAAAAGATATATATTTTAGTGGGTAAAGGATATTTAGAAAAATGACTCTATTTATAATTTATAAATTTTTTCCAGTATTTTTGTCATAAAAACTTATAAGGATTAGCTCAATATTATTTATTATTATTTTAATGAGATTTAAAGGAAACACTTTCCAGCAAAAAATAATCCAAAAATTAGTAATCAGTTTGTACTTTTTCTGGTAACGAATGCGCATTGTCTTTACAAATGCTATAATACAAACATCATAGATCAAAACTTTGGATTATGCAATAAAAAAAAGAGCAAACATTGAGCTGAAGAAGCTACAAAAGCCCACAATTTCACTTAGTATTCACTGCACTGAAATAAGCACTTAAAAGGAAATGTGCAAAGATGAGATATCGCAAACAAATATCATGCCATATGTTAGCAGGCTTGTAAGCAATATGGCATGAACCTTTCCTTATAAAACTGCTTATGGCGAATCTGTAACTTTTGCTGGATTTTTTAACAGTTGTTTTATATAAAAATTTTTTTCTTAATTTCAAAAGGTTCTAAACATTTGTAGCCAATATTTAAACTTTTCGAACCTATTTAAACCTTTAAAGTATAAAGATTGGGATTTTTATTTTAAAAAGTATTTAACTAAATTATAATGAAATCATTAAATCCTAAAACATGATAAAATTCTTTAAAAATTTCTTAAATTTCTATCATTACCTAACCTTCTAAATATATTATTTAAGATGGTCGTGCGACACACTTTTCTTTTGGAGACATCATATCAAACATATTTGTATTAAGAAATAAGATGTATGATCCAAAAGTAATTGAAGTTACAAAACTTTCAATTATCCCTCATTATTTTATACACATGACCGTTTTTCTTATCCTACGTTGTTCTCTAGAGTATTATATGATTTTATTTATAAATAATATATGAATGTATGTATATATGTACTGTGAAACAATGTCCATTATTCAATGAATAACAATCTTTTTTTTTTCTTAAATAAAAAATGATGTTGAATGTGTAGCCTACATATGTATGTGTTTAAAAGTATTTGTGTGTAGTTAGTATATGACAAACTTTTTTACAAAAGAATAAAAAACAGCAAATAAAAATACTTTTGAGATACGGAGTTTGACATTTCTGTCTTAAATATTTACATTAAAAAAATAACAAAATTTTCATGGAAAAAAATGTTGGAAGATTTTTCGATAATTTTTTTGTTTGAAAGATAATTTTAAATAAAATTTTGACTTTTAAAACCTTTAAAATTATATTTTAATTTATCTAGCATTTTCATAACATTTTGTTTAAGGAAAATTTTCAATAAATTGATTATTTTTAGAAAATTTTGTATGATTAGTTTTTTTGTTTTTCAAATTATTGAAAAAACAATTTAGTCAAAAAATTAAATTTAAAATTTAAAAAAATTATAATGAACATTTTTACAACTTTTAACTTTAAAATGTTTTTACAAAAAATTTTATTTATTATTTACAAATATTAGTTAATTAAAAAATTATGGTAAACTTTTTGGAAAAAAATTTTTTTTTTAAATAAATGTTGTTAAAAGAGATTATGATTTAAACTATTTTATTTTATGAATAGTATTAAAAGTTTTGTTAAAAGAAGTTTTGAAATAAAATGTATTACGGTATTAGAAAATTTTCATTTATTTTGAAATAGTTTTTGATTTACAAAAAACATTTGCTGCTTTTAATTAAAAAAAAAACTATTCAAATTTGTTCTGCTTTATGCAGATATTTTATACTATATGTTAATTTATTCTTAAAGAAATCTTGAGACCTACACATACAAAATGCATAAAAATTCATTAGTATGTAAATGATGCGAATTTATTTTTTATTCTTATAAGATATTCATACGTTATGAATAGCAAAATGGTTAATAAAACCATCCCAGAATAGGAAACTTTGTAATATGGCAAATTTTACAAATACATAAACATATGTGTACGTATTATGCATCAACACATACATATATTTATATCCTTCGCTACCATCACATACTGTATGTCAAAAAAATACAACAAAACTTTAAATTTGTTCAAGTATTTTAAATGTTTATCAATACGTTATTTTGTTATAGAAATATGTTAAATTGGGTCATCAATGTAAACAACTTTGTGTGACTATAAGTTACCTGTCAATTTCGTATATGAATTTTACTATTTTCTAACAACATACATACGTATGTTTATACATATATGTGTGTGTATTTATTTATGAAAAGAGTAAAATGATGAATGAAATTGTGTTGTTATTTAGGTAAGTGGGTTATATACATACGAATGGGTACATTCTCTAATTGACATAAGAGATGGCATAATATTCTTTTGAAAATTTTAAAAACAACGTATAAATAATGAAATGTTTGAAAAGTTAGCAAACAATGTGTTCTTGGTTTAAGTGTCATCTCCTTTTTAAGCAGCAACACAAAATAAAATAAATATTTGTCATGGTAAATTGCTTAGTCAGAACGTGAGTGTAAATTTAACAAGAAAGCAAGAGCTATTTTAATTATAAAGACCACTTTGTCGTATAAGTGATATTTAATTGGAAAATATGACTTATACGTGGTAGTAATTTTATTTTAAACCAAGCACTTTTTATAAGTGGTTATTCTAAAAACATAAATCTATATAAAACATTAATGGTTAGTGAGAAGTAAATTAAAAGAAAAAATTTGCAAAATATAAAAAACCTCATGTAAAAAACTAAACTTATATTTAAGAAATATCATAAGAATAGGATTAATATTTGTAGGTTAATAAATAAACAACTTACACGAAATATATTTGTTAATGCATCTATATAATATTAAAGTAGTAAGTGATCTTAAGCTTAAGCGCAAAGTGATTAATGATCTTTGAACCCCATCTATGCTGTTTATTTAATAGATGACAAATGTTGAACACTTTGAACATAACAATTTCAGCTATACTTTTTTGTTGGTTCATACTTTTTAAGGCGATATTTTTCAATTGTCTGGTTTTAGTTTAAAATGTTCATTTAATTAGTAGATTTTCGATTAAACAAGTGGATGATACTTAAGATGCGACATGCCGAATATAGTGTTCTCATATGTTAAATTTGATATTTTCTGTCTTGTGACATGTGTAAATTTGTACACGCACACACACACAAATTCGTTTATAACATCATAATTTTTTGTGTGTTTCTTTTAAAACATATTTTTATAATCTAATCTTCATTTACTCACAGAGAAATTCGTATGTCTTTTGCATAACATATGTATGTCATTTAGAGACTGGGGAATAATTTCTTAAATATTTTAACTCAAATTCCTTTTTCGTCAGTCACAATACTCAGATGAAAAAAGGATGTTTAAATTTCCATATGGTATATTTTCTTTATCTTTCAAATCAGCACTCATGGGATGGACTTAATGTGGTGCATTGTAGTGTGTGGTTATTAGGCAAATCAGTTGTAAATGGAAAAATGAAGGAAGTAGCATTTGTGGATGTTTAGTGTGAATTTGTTTATATTAAATAAAACCCCCCGAAAAGATTTTTGATGACAGTTAAGTTTACATATGGGTTAATGGGTTAGGCAATCATTAGGGCATTGACACCGCCAGAAAACGAGCATAGAATGAGAAATTCAGATTCGTATTTAATTGAGTTTTTCTGTAGATTGCAACGGCCCTATTTTTAATTACTCTTCTACAAGGAATAAAAATATATATCAATTTTTGTGAGTTTTTTAACTGGTTTAGAGGGGTAAAAATACTAAAAACATCTATAAAAGCTACTTTATTGTCTCATTTGACACAACACTGAATTTTAGTGGCATCAAGATTTTCTAATAACGTCTATTAATAAAGAAGAGGCAAGATTGTCCATATAAACTTATATTATCTTAAATTCAAAAAAGTATATATTTCAGATAATTTATTTTATTTACAAATTGGTTGGCCCTACTAACCAATCGAAGTTTTAAAGACAATTGCCGTTTGTAGTACTTAACCCCGCATCCTCTATATTTTTACGATATCCCAATTTTATACACAATGAAATTCAACCATTTAATCAGTTGGGATTCTTGTAGGCATCGCTAAATTAAATTATTTAACTTTAAGAGCTCAAAATATGTATCCGATATGACAAGATTTTCCACACCCGTATCAGATATTGTGAAGGATACAAAGACATTATTCTTTTTAATTAAAAAAGTGTCAAAGATAATTTAAATACATATTTGTTTTTAAAATTAAAAAAAAAAATAATAAAAGTTTTCACTGCTTAAAAGTTTAAATACTTAACATGACCAGCCAGTCAAAAAAATTTATAAAAAAGAAGGAAAACTTTTTGATAGGGCTTAAATTATCTTCAATGCAATTAGAATTAATTGTTTATGTAAAACCTTGATATGGAGATTTAAAAATATTACAAGCGGAAACAATTTTTTCCTATTTTGTATTCCAACATTTTTCATACTCCTTAATAAAGACTTTCATTTATTTATTTTCAACTTGCGTTTGTTAAACTATTTGTTAGTCTGTCTTGAACACATTTGTAAATGTTTTCCATTTTATATAACTTATATTCTTCAACATATTTAATTTATACATTTTATTAATATGAAGCATTAAACAGTATAATGTTGTTTTGTAAACATTTCTAAAAATAGAAGGACAATTTGTTTTTGTTATTTGATTACGAAATAAAAATAATAATAATAATTTTACTGCAATGGTATTGAAATCGCAAATAATATTGATTTGGTAAAAACTAAATACTAAAGAAAATATAAAGGTTTGTAAAAATATTTTGCAAATGACAGGCCATGCTGTTAAATTACGTTAAATATGTTGAATGTAACAACAAAATATTAATAATCAATATAAGAAAGTTATTGGCAGTAAACAAGTAATGGCAGTAAAAAAAGAGCTAGAACCATAAAGTATGTATCCATCTACACATTTTGTTTATAAATTTACATGAAATTTATTTGTGGTAAATTATTTTGTAATTCTACAAACAGTTTTATAACATTTTAAGTGATTTGTAAAAGTTAACCCTGAATAAAAGCTAAAAGCAATTATGAAACGATCTTTATAGATCTTGGTAGAAAATCGTTTATTCCTATATAAAAGAACTTATTTACAATAAATTAGATTTTAAAACCAATATTTTGCCAATAGTATTTAAAGTGTTAAAGTGATTTTTGTATGTAGCACATTGATTAGGTTGACATAAAAAAATTATCATTACCAACTTGTTTGGATAAAAACTATTTGGTTTTGTTAGAATGATAAAATATTAAATTGTAATAACAAAAACATTAATTGAACCATAAAATTGGTTTGAACAATAATTTTATTTACTTTGTAGGTTAGTTTGGCTTCTTATTTTCCAAAAAAATTATAAAAGTTATTCCTTGATCTATTATTTTTTTTAAGAATCTTTTAGAAAAGCTAGGGAAAGTATTGACTCAGAAGTGCTACCTTTTAAAACACACACCAAAGTCATTACAATCTGTTAAAAGCACAAAGACATCATCTCAAAACGTAAAAATGTTGGGTAATAATTGTACACACTTGAGTCGTCATACAAAGTACAAATTTACTTAATAGTTGTCTGCTCTTCTTAAGCTTAACTTACCATAAATATTAAACAGAAATTACTTTTATTAATTTTTTTTGACTCCGATTATTTTTCTTGCATAAGGAAGATACACTTATTTGTAATCATTTAAAATACAAACTACCGACAGTAGCAGAGTTAAATAGAATTTTATAAAATATAAAAAATTTAATATCGATCAAAGAGGTTTTATTATAATTTAAACAACGATTTGATTTATGTTAACATCATATGAGCCGTTTATTTTGAAAGTGGCATAAGTCACTTTATTTTAAGTCGAGATTTTTTTTAAAAATGAGAAGATACCGTTCAATTGTATTTAGTGTTGCCATTAACTCGATTTTTTTGAAAAAGTGACTTATGCCACTTTCAAAATAAACGGCTCATATATGTAATTTACCATGTGAAAAACTTTTTCCTTAACGGTCCTTTTAAGTAAATTTATATTTTCTCCTTTTGCTCATTAAAATTTGCACATTTGCATATATATTGTATTAATGTATGCATAAGTATGTGTATGACACTCCCAAGTACCATACAGTTCTTTTAAAGTTTATACTCAATGTTGGGCTATGACTGCCTAGTACTTGTGTACTCGCTTTTATAGTAAATTTTTTTCGTTTGCTTATTTAACAAATATTGTAGGTGACATAAACTTTTACATATTTTTAACCCCCAGATACTTGGAATGGATGTTGCGATATTGTGACAGCTTAAAACATAACACAAATGAAAGTCAATTGCGTCATATCACATTACAGACAAGATGATTTACACATTTAAATAAAATAAAATATTTACATAAATGAAGACGAACAATTTTTTAATTTATTTGGACAAATTTTTTATCAAAAAAAAAATACAAGTTCACACTTTAAGGTATCATTAAATGTTGTAACATTATACGACAAATTATTCAATTATAGTCAAACTTGCTTATGTGACAGCTTAATGTAAATTTAAGAAAATTTAAAACTAAATAAACTTGCTCTAAAAAAAGTGCAATATTTAACGGATCCAAATAATTGTGGAGTATTTTATGGCCACTGTTTTTATCCTTTTTGTAAGTAATTTTGTTTTACATATGCTTATAACCATATATTGGTTATAAAACCAATTAACTTGGAATTACTTTACTTTCCTTTTAAGCCTTGTAGTCAAAGTACATTTCGTAATTCTTTAGATATATCAAAAAATGTTTATTTGTTTTAGGGCAGGTACCGCGTGGCCAGTTTTACTATGACTTTTGAGAAAAGAATAACACAGACAGAGTTTAAAGACTGTTCGTGTACCAGTTCTTAAGTTTTACGATAACAAATTGGGAAGGAGTTGCCATTTAAGTATTTTATTCCTTCGAGATAAGATATATCGTAGTTTCAAATTTCCTTTAAAATCGATCCAGCTGTTAGGCGTGACTTATTCGCAAACAAACTTACTTATTTGTATAACATACATAAATGTATGTGTGCTTGTATGTATGTATGTGTGTGTATATAAGAATATATGGATTTGTGTTGTATTTCAAAATATAGCCTGCGATTGGGAGGCATGCCTTAAAATGAAATTATCGACAAATCAAAATAGTTTTATGTTCTTAAACAAACTATTAATTATCTTTATCTATACTTAACTTTAACTTAATGATTATTTTTTTAAATGACTAACGATTTTATTTTTTTAACATCAAACGATAAAAAAAGTTTTTTATTATGCATCTATTTGTCAATTATTGATTTAAAATACTATTTTTACTTCAGCTCTTGATCTTTTTAGGAATTTTTATTACACATCAATAGTATTTTATTACAAATACATATGTTTGTGATCACAGATTAGTTTTGTTCTCGAAAAAGGACGCCTATTAAAAAACTTCATTGAAAATTAACACATTTCGTCATTTATTATTGTTATTTGTTATATATTATGGGCTGCATCTATCAAATTTTAAGGCGACCAAAACAACTTTAACAAAAGCTGATTTTTCCCATTATAAATAAAACATTTTTAAATTTTCTAATAGAAAGGGTTTTCCTCGGCCCTTGTTAACGCTTGAACTGGCAGCAAATAAATATTTAAACACACACACTACACCCACTCACAGCTTTTCTTTAACACACATTTGAACATACATGAATGTAGGAGTGTATGTCTGAGTGTGTGTGTAAAAATTGATATGGACATATACAATTTTTTTTCATTTATAATTTATGTCCTGTCAATCATATAATTCTGATAAAATAATAACAGAAGCACACATACATACACAGATATGTTTTTAACATAAACACTTACATTATGTTGTTGTTACTATCGCAATTCACAATTTTCATCAGTTTAAGTTGTTATGAAAGAGCCTTTTTTGTGGTTATTTTTAACAAACTTACATAAAGAGATAATAGACAAATTATTTACGAGAGTATAAAAAGATGTCTCAATTTATTAACGTATTTAAATTGCGCAAAAGGAAAAAAGGATGGAAAATTTTAATTTAAATTTGTAGTTTTAAAGCATTAATGTATCTCAATAGCATACGTTTCCATTTCAAATTAAAAAGATAAAAATATATTGAAAACCAATAAGAAAATTATAGTCAGTCAAGCCCTACATAATAGTGTCGTATATCACAATATAAAATAATATTTGTGCTTAACTTTTATTGCGATGACGACATTAGATGTTTAATAACCAGCCAATGTTTTAGTAGGTTTTTAATGGTTTAAGGAGCGTTGAGTATATTTGCGGGAGTCTAGCTAAAACAGACTTCGGAGGCGCATTTTTTCTTTCTATAATTTTTCTTTGTGTTAATTGATTATCACAAACTTTTTATTTATTTCTTAAAATTGAAAGATTGATTTATTCAGATAAAAATTATTTGCAGCGAATTTTATCATCAAAATAATGTTTTGAAAATTTGTCAGAGTTTAAAAGTTATTGGTGAAAATGTGTATAGTAAGTTAAAACATAGATCAATTTTACTGTGAAACTCACTAGCAATACTCACTTAATCTACATGTTATGTTTTCTTTTCTGCAATTATGTGTTTTTTAGATACACCATTTTAAAATAACATAAATTTTAAACATATCTCCTCAAATATCGTTATGCATAAAAAAATATTTTCTTTATTTTACCAGATTTAACAAAAAATGTCCTTCGAAAAATGTATCATCTTTTACTCTTGAAAATATTTCATATAAAAATACCTGATGATTAAACAAATCTAATTGCTCACTTAACAACTCGAATTTTCACATCTTTAGGATTTAATTGAACCAAAAGTTAAAAAATTTATTTAATATTTAGTTTTAATAAAAACAAGTTAATTTGAAAAGCAACTATTTATAAACAAAGATGTTATTTAAATATAATATAAATTAAAGTTTATTGAAATGTGGGTTGACATCACTGTAAATATTTACACTTAAAAACGTTTATATTTTTGTTTGCAAATTATCAAAGGACTTGTTGTTTAAAACAATAAAAAACCATTTTTAAATTATTATTTAATAAAAAATATAAGTTTTATAATATCAATAACATTTTTAACTGTATTAAAATAGAAAATGATTGAACCATAAAATTTGTTTTTAAAATCTTTAATTAAGTAAAATTTCGTTCTATGTTTAACGTGGGTGTAGTAATTGCTTTTGACATTTTTCCACAAAGACATTTTTTTATTTGGTTCTAAGAAGTCTTAGCTTTGTATTCAATCGTAATGTAGTTTAACCTTTAAACCAGTAAAAATATTTTAATTTACATTGTTATTGTGTTCGATTTACATCATTAAAAATGTTTCTATGGAATTATTGGATTTAAAAGTTTAATCTAATTAACCTAATACGACGGTTGAAAGTTTTCACTTACTCTAATAATTAAAGGAATTTTAGTTCAAAAAATTAATTATCTGAAAGTATTAATTTAATTTTAAAAGGTTTTTCCGAGTACGTAATTCTATACAAATTTAAAAATGAAACGATTTTTTAAGTAATTACACACATTCGTTGTTACGCAGTAATCAAATTTGCTTAAAGCTTTAATTATTTTAAATGTATCTCTTTTCTGTTCAATAAATTTAATTAAAGTTATTTTTCTTGAGTACAACATAGACTCTCTGTTATGGAGAGATAGAGGGAGAAGAGAAACTAACATGAATTTTAATCTTATAATATTGCCAAAAAAATAAAAACTCTTAACATGATGATTAGTGAGAAAAACAACAAATATAAATAATATTAAAGTGGCGATAAGGAAAATGTATTCTTTCACTTAGCAAAAATTTTGTTAAACTTTTTTATATTGTCGGCTTATTCGTATTTGGCTTTTCCTATTTTTCTGTTGAATCATTATAAACAACTCAAAGTATTTGTATATATTTTTTTTCTTTTGTTATTTTTCTGTAACATATTATTTTAGTTTTATTAATTTTGTTTTTTTAATTTGGTTGCCATGGCAGAAAGGTAGGAAGGCAGAAAAATAACAAAAATTATACTTATTGTTGAGATACCAAAGGAATTTTTCACTTAGGTAACCTACAGATGAACTTGGAATAGACATTGAATATAAATAATTAATAAAATGTTTGCCATTCAAAACTTTTATATTTTTCATGTTCTTTGATTTGTGTTGTTTACTAAATAATTTAAATGTTGTAAATGGGAAATATGTTTTCCATTTCTAACACACTGTTGGTTAAATAAGTCGTAATATTGTATTTATTGTTTTTTTTCGTGTGTTCTTATCCTGTAATATTTAAAATATCTTTTAAGGCAAAAATGCTTTTAAAACAAAAACTTTTGAAAAATTAAAACGAAACAAAAAATATTATTATAAATATTTTCAACATACATATCCATACAGCAACGGAATGTGGGTGGTGATTTGTGAAAAATTCCAAAAACTCTATTTTTTTTAATAAAACTTATTTTTTTTATAAAGATTTTAGTATATCTCGCTAACTTTATATTTGTTTGAGGCAGTGTTGGATTATCCTTTAGGCAGTTTAGGTAACTGTTTAATGATTTTTTTTTTCAAATTAAATTTTTATTTTCGGTACACTTTTTAAAACACATTTTAAATGATTAAAATATATTTTAAAGCTAAGAAATGTAACAGTCTAATCTAAATTAGAGCGTAGAGCGTTGCGTTGAATGGCGTCTAGTATTTACGCCGAAGTGACCTATCTAAATAAGAGCATAAAATTGTGTCATGAACAGTAATGTTAACATAACTTTTAAACAATATTTAACTAAATAAAAATGAAATAGTGAGAAAACCGCTAAATTTGAAGTAATAATTGCTAGATTGATATAAAAATAGCTAAAATGGCATTAATTTTCAATAATAACAAAACCCAACGCGCTGTCAATATCGGATTTTTCAATTGTAAGGCGCTGACGCCGCGCTATTTCGGTTGGCCTCATACAATTTGTATGGGCATGAGAATTTTTGATAGCTACACAACGCTTAGCGCGCTGATTTAGGTTTGGCTGTAAGAAATAAAGAAACTACAAAAAAAAATTTATCTATTTATGAACAAGTATATTTGAGTACAAAATAAAATTTTTTTTTATATCTTTAACGATATATATTTCCAATATTCAAAATAGTCTTGGACATGAACAAAATTAAAACAAAAAATCTTTCTTTTAACTACATATCAACAAAAATGTAAGCATTCAAATAGAAGCACAATGCATATTTTTATTTATATATATGTATGTATGTATGTATTAAAATAAAATATTTTACTTAATTCTTTTTATTAATTTGTATAAATTATTTTAAAGTCTTTTAAATGAAGTAAAAAGCAGCGTAATTGTGATTTTATTGATAATTGATTTAATTAATTATGCTTTAAAAAGTAAAAAAGGTTAAAAGGGGCCCGGAACTTGGTTTGCCTAGGGGCTCTGACTAGAGGTCATTTGTAAAGTGGTGAATCGTCTTACAAAATTACTTTTTTTTTACTAAAGATGTATTTGATTTTGCAAACCGAATGTCGTGACATACGTATTTTAGTTGTTCTGACAAATTTTGTAATGCGATTTTTATTCTTTGTTTTTTACATAAATATACATAAGTGTATTTATTTTAGGCCGCAGAACTATGTTAAGTCCATATACATATGTTATCGAACATGTTGCCACAAATTCTAAATAGTATACACACACAAAAAAAAAACATGTTTTAGTATGGTTACGGTAATATGATTACAGACAATTTTAAAATTCTATGATTACTGAAATCATTATATGATTGTCACAATCATAATATGGTTGTAGTCATATTTTACGTCAATAACATGATCATATTATGGTTGCGAAAATCATTATATGGTTGTGAAAATCATTATATGATTGTATATAAACCATAAACTTGGTTACGGATAATCACATATATGATGCCTTTAGAATATATGATAACCATAATCAAAGAGCATCATATATATGATTATCCGTAGGAGAATAGATAGGTCTTAAAGCAAACAGATTTTAGTGATTTCTGACTCTGTAAAAAATAAAATTTTTTTTAAATTTATTAACATTTTTTTAAAACATAATTTTTATTAAAATTAAATACATATTTCCCTACTGAAGGTATAGTAAACCCTTATTTGTATTTGTTTTTAACACATAAAATAAAGTATCTTAATAAATTTAGCATTAATTTTGTTAGATTTATTTGTTTTTAAACTGTTTTCATCACACCTGAAGTACATAAGCAAAAAAAAAAAAACTTATTAATTTTTATTTTAATGATTTTCATAAACAAAAAGTTCGTTAAACTTAATGAAGAAAATCAAACAAATAAGCAAACAACAAAAACAAATTAAACAACTACTAAGAGATTAAACACAAAAATAAAATAAATAATATATAAGTTTTATTTGCAGGTACAACAACAACACCAAAAACAACTGAAGGCCGAGGCACATAGAATCCATCATAAGTTATCTGTCGCTATTTTTAACTGACAAACGTGACAACGGAAAAAACTGACACAATAAACACTTTGCAGACGGATATTAAATCCAAACACAAAACAAAAAGCTAAAGTAAAAAGTCAGCCAGATAGTTGTCAAACTACTTATAGCCTTTTTACACTGGCCAACATTTCGGTGAAACACATGGGAGATGTTAAAAATGTGAAACATTCGTTTACATTTACAACATCTAACATTCATTATTATAAAAATAAAATGATATATGTCAAACTGCTATAAAAAGCTGTTATAAAAAACAAATAAAAACGTTTATAATTGAATTAAATTTTAATTTGCAATAATAAATCCAAGAATTACATTTATTTTATTATTTATTTCTAACAAATTTACTGCGAACTCATTTGCAATAACAAATACATGTGCACACGCTCACATGTCAATAAATTTTTTCAAATTGTTTAAATTTTTTTTCTGATTCAATACCATTTTTCGAAAAATATTGAGTGGAATAGAAGGATGTAGGAACATATTTTAATGATGCAGAGAAGTGTTCACATACAAACCAGTACAATTCTAATGAAAAAATGTTAACATATTTACAAATTGATGGTAGATATTAAATGTGATCAAATGATTAAATGTGTCGGTTGAAAATAACGATGGATAACGTATGACGGATTCTATGTGCCCCGGCCTTAAGGAAATTTCAACACTTGAGAATTTTTACATTATATACATACATATGTATGGATATACAGAATACAGTATATAATTCTTTTCCACATTTTTGTTTTCTCAGGTCTCTCTTGTTTGTATTTGCTGCTATTTGAAATTGATAATTAATGACCTTTACATCAACAAAGTTATCTTTTAATAATGTTTACTATTCAATTATATTAAGTTTATGATGTTAATGAAATCTGTTTAGTTGGCATTTAGGCAAATATGAAATTTGCTTGACTATTAAAAACAAACGCACAAATCTAAATGGTGATATTAAAACTAATCAAATACATTAAAAGTAATCCCTTGAACAACATCAAATGAATACTTTTTTTGTTTCTTTAACAATTCTTTATCTAGTAATTTTAATAACATAGCTTTCTTCTTAATTAATTAAAACAAAGGAATCTCCACTTCTGATTTTAAAAGAATTATATGAGCGCAACGAAGTTAATAATTTAAATTCCTTTGCCTTTTTTTATTAGAAACGATTGTCATAAGTCAGAGTCTTGCTACAAAGAGAATTGAAAACTCGTTTGAAAAACCGGTTTTTCGAGTATGGATGCTGAAAGTTGGTTTTTTGCGATTATTATTTATTAATTTACATATGTTGTATTCGTTTACGAGTTAAATTTATTTATCTTGTAATAAAACTTGCATGTGCATAAGGTTGACTAAATTCTCTCTTTATCAACAAAATGATTTAAAACTTTAAGTCCAATTTACGTGGATTTCTTCAAACTAACAACGATGTAAATCAAGAGCTAACTGTATATATAAAGAATAACCTTACAAATCACTCAAACGTCCTATCGAAATTTAAAATTAAAGTATTTAAATAAGTTTTGCTTAAAAACTATCTGCAAAGTTCGCTTAAGTTCAGCGCCATAATCTGTTGATTAAATAATAAGGATATCATTTGACTAATTTTCAACTATTTTTACAAATCCATATCCTTGAAAGAACAAAGAAACAAAGAAAATTATAATGGAAAATGCCCTTGAAATGTCTTAAGAATAATTTTCTGTAAAAATATTATTACAAACTTTCAGTTATATTTACATAATATGCAAAAAGAATTATATAAAAAAGCATAAATAATAAATGTTAAAGTAAATATTTATGTTGAAGAGTGCATTAATGTACGTTTCTCTACACTCCTTTATTCTCATCTATTAAAATATAAATAAAATATATATTTGTTTTACATACCTCTGACATTTTGCAATTTTCCTTTATCTTCAGTTGAAGTTAACTTGAAAAGACAACGATTTAATGCCAAGGTTTTCTTTTTATTAATTTAAAAAATATTTTTGATGTTGATTATTATTTTATTTTTTATTTATTTTTTTATTTAAATATTTTGTTTAAATTAAGGTGTAAAATTTCCAAAAAAAAATTAAAATTCAGCTACTTTAATCATAAACAGGAACATAAATGCCAGAAAACGCACAATTATTTCTTTAATATTTTTTTTTCTCTTAACTGTTAAAAGAAATTTTTAGGTTGGCGCATTAAAGACTGATTTTTAAAATAAAACTTAAAACAAATAGTTTTCATATATATTATGGATTCTTTTTTACTTAATTCTTTTAAGTTAAAGTGTTATCAAATCAATAATAGTAGTTCGTTTTCGAAGATGCGGCTTAAGTTTAGATTTCATTAAATTTACAGGAGAATGCATTTTTGTATTTGTGGCGTCCGTTTCTGCATCTAGTAATTTACTCAATTGTAATATGAGTTATGCAAGTGAAGCAAAGATAACTGAAAAAAATAAAACGAAAAAGAAATCAGTTAACAATCATTTATATGTTTTTACTTATAACTAATAAAAAGAAAATTATATTAGGTAGTAAGATGTAAACTAAAGTATTGAATTTATGGATATAAATAATAGCTTTAAATATTTATATACTTATATGTTATATAACACAGTAACAAACAACTTTTGTTTTACAATTTATTATTTATATTTTTTAATTTGTCTTATATTTATTATATCTTAATAATATGTATTCATATATGCATATTTCTCTTCTCTTTTGTTTGTTCGTTTGTTATTTCTACAAAATAAACATACACATGTGTAAGTAATTCATAAACATACGTACAAACATACTTATATTTGCTTAAGATGACTGAATAATAAGAACAAACAAAATATAGACATAAATATATTCCCCAGACAAGTTTTTTTTTCTACTCTTGTTATATGCTGCACGAGGTCAATATTTTAAAATGTTTTTGACCTTTTGTTTTTCCAATCTTTTGCAGTTCAAGAGTCTGGGTATCAAACGTGACACAAGGTAGCTCTAAATATACAAATTACAATTGATTTCGAGAGAAGATATAGAATAGGATTTTATTAAATCGCATAATAAAATTTTATTAACAGCGCCTTCGAACATGAAAAATATAATAAAAATACGGTTATACGTATGAATGTGTGTGTGCATATGTATGTATGTATATTCTTAGTTATTTTCCAATATATGAACAATCGCAATTGATTTGAAGGTAATTGAATTGATGATGGACAAAAAACAGTTATAATGAAATTGCATAAAATCGTAAACAAAATTAAATGTGCAGAAGTTTAACAGGGGATTATTGTCAAGAAGGAATAAAAAATATTAAATACCAAAAGGTAAACAAATAAAAAATCACAAACATTTTTTAGTTTTATTAAATCTGCGATTTAAAGAATTGATGCGAGCTTTCAGGCGAAAAACAATTTCAAAAATCACATAAAGTCCTTAAGAGATTGATTAAAATAAAATAACCAACCGGGTAGATTAATGTTTCAATTTTCAATAAAATTTCAATAAACATATTTTAATATTTTATAATATATGGCGTAGGGTATAACAAAGGCATGACTGACTGAAAACTCCTTACTTTTTATATAATAATTTAACCATTTTTATTTAAAGATTACTTTTTTTATAACTAAAAAATTTATTTTAAAAATAGAAGATGTTTATTTTTAAACAAAACTAATGATTTTTATAAATATTTATGTTTATGTTAAAAAAATTACTTCTCTTATGTACTTTCATGACATATGACAACTAAAAGTTAAATTATAATTTTATAATCAATTTATCACTATGTTAATTAAACAACTGACGGCCCAAGAAGATGTCAACTTGTCAATTATTTACTCACGCCGCTTGGCAGCAGCAGTCAGTACTGCTAGTGGCTTAAGTCAAGTTAACAGTTGCCGCAACAGCAGTTAGTTAAATAATGGAATGTGTGCATATTCAATATATTTATATTCAATATAAATATTTTATTATTTATTTTTTTCCTTATATTTTTTTATTTGATTAAAATAAAACAACCACACGACCATGCACACGATATGAAAAATAAAAAACATGAAATCCGGCTGATATTACATAAAGAAAATTTATAATACAATAGTTTTATGGCTGCATGTGGTTGAAGAATTGAATATTTTCATTTAAAATAATTTAATTGTAACAAATAATTTTCATTTGCTTCATATAATTTAAAATAATGATCTCTTTTAGAACTATACGTAAATAAATATTTTTTATTGGCCCTTATATTTTTAAGTTTTCATAGCAATCATTTTAATTTTATTTGCTTTAACACTTTGAATTACTTAATAAAATAAAGAATTTATATTTTGTTTAAAAATTAACACTTTTGATAATAATTTAAAAATAGCAATGAATACTGCACGAATTTTTAGTTTAAATAAAAACATTGTGATTTCTAATATTAAAGACAAACACCTACAGTGAAAGCTCCTATAGCGGGAAACTTCGGTGGACGTGACAGTTTTTGTAACGAAATACTCTTATTAATTATTAAGAGTGAAATAAAATATTTTAAAAGTTTAGTTTTATTTAAGTTAAAGGTGTTATTTTATTTTTTTGGGGAATATTTCTTTTTCACGGTTTTGTCATAATTTTTGTACGCTTGTATGCAGAAACGATCATTCCTAATAAATTTATAAGAAAGAAGAAGATAAAATGTTTGCTAAATAATAAAAAAGCAATAACAATAATTCAGCAACATCATCTGCAGTTTATCAAATTTGCAAACTCTTTAAGAAGCGGAATTTGCACTTGTCTTCGATTGTAATTCTATGTTAATTTAACATAAAGGTTCGAAGGATATTTGAGAGCTTTGAGAAATTAGGGATTCAATTTTTAAATATTAAAAAAAACTACTACCCAAGTTTATTTTCTTTATAAGTAAAAATTATTTTTATCACTTTTCAGCATTTTCATAAGTTAAATTTAAGTTTAAAAAAAATAATTATATGTTTGATTTACAATTAATTTACAATAGCAATGAAATGTTCTATATTAAAAAGACGTAAATCATAATTAAGAAATGTTGTTAAATAAAATATTCTAGTTTCTTTAACTTTTTTATTATTATTTTCACAAATTAATTATTTAAGCTTGAGGTCTGTTTTTATATAAAATAGTTTTTATTTAAATTATATTTTTCTCTTTAATATTTCGCCACTCCGTTGTGTGGCATCGTCAGAAAATTATAATTGTTCTTAAGTTTAATATTTCGGTTTGAAAATAATTATAAATAACAATAAACTTAAGAACAATTATAATTTTCTGACGATGCCACATAACTGAGTGGCAAAATATTGAAAAGAAAAATATAATTTAAATAAAAACTATTTTATATAAAAACAGACCTCAAGCTAAAATAATTAATTTGTGAAAAAAATTTTTTTTTTTGTTAAAGTAAAATGTGTTTTTACTAAATGGGATTCCAAATAATTCTATTTATGAAAAAGTTAAATTAAGAATAAGTGTTTTGTTTTTGATAAATGTTCTGTAAAATAATTTCTACAAGTTAGCTATTAAAAGAGAATAATAGTTTAAATAACTTTATAGTGCTATCGCTACAGAGAGGAACAGCTAAAAAGAGAGAGGGAGAGAGAGAATATTTTAGTATCTCAATAGTATTCCCATACAATTGTTTCTATTAAAAAAAATTGATTAATATCATAACTAGAAACAATATACAGACATATGTACATGCATATATACTTATTAAAATTTAAAAAAAATCACAAACATCAAAATACTTTTTGGCAATAGAAAATATAAGAAATAAATTATAGTAATCAAAACTATAACTGATTTTAGTATTTCAGTAATTTCATTATTATAAAAAAAAACAAACACAAAAACAAAAGCATATTTAAATATTTATTGGCTTTTTAACATTATTTGTGTTTTCCAGCCATCAACTTAATTTTCATGTTTTAACATCAAATTACGCTTAAAGCTGCAATTGTTAAATATAACCAACTTGTTTAACTTGAGTTACAAACATGAAATTAAAAACTTAAAAAAAAATTAACAGAATAAAAAACTTTTTTTAATTGAAATTAATTTAAATTTTTGTAAAAACATTGCAATATGAAACATGATAACGTTTTTGTTGTTTTGTGATTTGAGAATATAATTCTTTTGGCAGTTTAAGTAAGTGAATTTATTTCAAAGAATTTCTTTAAACTAAATCCTAATCAGTGTTTCTTAAGATATGACTTCGGTGCAATAAAACTCATTATGTATGTATGTCTAAAACATTTTTAACAAATTAACTGGGTGGTGAACATTTTTTAATATTTGATCATTAAAATTTGTCTTTTAATATCATATACACATAATATTGTTGAACAGAAAAAAATTTAGTAAAAATTTTCTGTTCAATAATATTAAGTGTATATGCTATTTACAGACAAATTTTATTGATCAAATATTAAAAAAGTTTCTCTACACAGTTTTTGATTAATAAAGTGATATAAGTTTTTATTTCCAGGTTTTCTTTTTGATATTTTTAATAAAACTTACATTTTTTCTAAACCTTTTAGTAAATTTCATATAAGTATTTGAATAATTTTTCTGTAAAAGATTTTATTAAGTTCTCTACTCATAGAACATTTTTCTCAATATTCTTTTTATAGATAATTGATTAATTACCGAAAATTGTTCATTGATTGTTAATCTTTTTAAGTTTAAAAAAATTTTTAATTAGAGAATTTTTGTTTGGTAAATTTAACAAAAATTGTTAATAAATTTTTTTTTTGTAAATTTTCAATTTTTATTAACTAAATAGCATTCTTAAAATGTAAAAGTTTTAACAGAAAATAATCAATAATTTCTACAAGAACAGGAAGCGCACAACAAGCCGACCGCAGGCTTAAGTGTATGTGACAGGAGACCCTTTGAGGCTCCTTCTATCGACCTACCTACCTACAAGAACATCAAGTTATTTTTCGAGTACTTTGATCACTTAAACTTTTGAGTTGTTTAAAAAGCTATTTTTTTACTAAATTTGTTTTTCAATTACCAATAAATATTTGATTTTTTGAATACTGTCAATAAAAGTTTTTTAACAATACTTTTTTTTACAATCTGCTTATAAGTTTTTGTTTTAATTTTCTATATATATCAAACATGTTTTACCTAAAAAATATTTTTAATTAATAAAAGATATCCCAAAAATATTCAAAATTTTTTTTTATTTGTAAAAACTTTTCTTTTAATTATCTACTGATTAAAAATTTTCCATAAATTTATTTTAAATTAGTTTTTTTTTCAATTCTCTATTTAAAAATTATTTTTAAAAGAATTATAAAATAAATTTCAATTAATTTACAATTTGTTATAAATGTCGTATATTTTTTAATTGTGTATAGCATTAAAAAGTTGTTGCTTAAGTTAATATATCAATTCGTATGCAAACTTTTGTCCTTGACTATACATATGAATGTTTTTATAACTTCATGTACGTGTGTCTGTATATGTTTTTGTAAAGTACGTTAAACTAGAATTGATGGTGTCATGATTGTTTCAGAGCTTATTTTTATTTGTACTAGACACACTCGTAGTCGTACAAAATATGCATTTACTCACTCGTAAGCAGCAAAAAACGCCTTAATAAAATAATGCAAAAAAATGTTGAATTAATGACACCCGAGTAAGCGCAAGACAACACTTGAAACACTCTATAAAATTGTTTATTATTTAAAGGTATATACATATGTGTATCATATATGTATTATATATGTATGCACATCTTCATATGTATGTATTAAATATCTGTTTCCAAACTTAGGTCGTGCACATGCTGAAACTTTAAAACAAATAGCAATAAATGTGAGCGACATTTGACACCAGTTTGATTAACGAATGTTAAAAAAATTTTAATCAAATTAAAAAACCTTAAATCTCACTTTGCTCCTGTTCTTATTAGGTTCTATATATCTTTAACACAACATTCTTATGACTCTAATCCAATATTTAAAATAAAAAAAATAAAAAGGTTTCAATTTATTCTTTTAAAACTTCCTGCATGCACTTTGTAAAAGTCATGATAAACAATTTTCTTTACTGTTTGTTGCCAGTTGCCAGCTGCACTAAATTGTTCAAGTGCTACTTGAATCGAAAAAAGAAACTAGATATATGTATGTACATCAATTACATAAACATTCATATATACATGTGTATGTAGGTACCTATGTATTTATATGTTACATAGAATACAAACTCTAGGCAATGTACTACATATAACAACAGTTGTTAATGGCATCAGATAAAAATGTTGTAATAAAGTCTTATACATACTTAAACTAATAAAAAAAAGAAAGCAACAAGTTTTACCTCGAACCATATTCATACAAACACACTTCAGGTTTAGAGTTTCATATGTAATAATGATGAAAGTATAAAAGTTTACTAGGTTAAGAAGAAAGTCTTTCATTTAAAAAAGTTAAAAAAAAATAAACAATGGAACATTAAAAATGTAGAAGCTCTAATTACTGTCGTTAGTTTAAAAGTTTACTTAGATATTAGATCAGCAGTTCCCAAAATTTATTGGTAAGAGGCAGTTTATCACATTTGAATTTTTTTTTTTTTTAATTTTTATATGAATTCAATTTTAAGAACAGAACATTATATGAAACATTTTATATATGTTTGGACATATTCAAGCCACTTGCACACAGGTTTTAAATATCGCTCATTTGCTGCAACAACGTCATAATTCAAAAAACCAATATTTCGAGTTAATAGCACCAGTACATAATAAAAAAGGTGTTTTAATAACTGACAAAGTTCTGTGAATAAGATTTTAAAATTACACACAGGAACACTATAGAAGCATTTTGCCCTAATTTCATAACCTATTGTCTATTACTTTCAATAACTTATAATTTTAGTTGTGCCTTATCGTTTGTATTGTAAACATCGATAAGTTATCTAGAAAAGTGACAACTGAGACCATAATCTTATTTGCATTCAAAAATTTTAAAAATTAAAAATGCATCTTCTGAAAAATTAAATATTTTGAGTAATGACATTGTTGCAGCAAATGAGCGATATGTACGTATGTACCTACTTTAAAAAATCATTTTTAAACATTTTCGTTTTCTAAATTATTTAATTTTTTTGATCAATTTAAATTGAGTTCGGTATTTAAATAATTTTTTTTATTTGACACTTATTTAAGTTTAAAACTTTGTTAAAATGAAATTAAACTTGCTTAAACAGTAAAACACTTTTAAGCGTGTGAATACCTTGAAGATTAGGGTGTTGCCAGTGTAAACATTTAAAACTTCTTATTATATAAAATATAGGGTGTGATATTTAAACATTTAAATCGGCTTAAAAAAATTAATAAACATTTTCCAAAAATGTTAATAAACTGATATAGACTGAACCTTGATAATAAATGACAGCCACGACTCGCCCAAAGGTACCCGATTAACCCAATTTTCAAATAATTTTTCAATTGTTCTGTTATACATTTCTCAAATGGCAGGTTAAAATTCATGTTTCAAAGCCTCAATTTTTTCTAGGCAACAGCAACAATGTTTACTGCTGAACAAACTGGACAAGAACGTAATCTTGTGGTTTTGTACATTAAATCTCCACTTAATGAGCCCGCCGCATGAATTGATGCACAGAATGAACAGGAGTTAAGGACTCGCCGCTTTAAAGGTAAGTTTTTAATATTGTTTAAGAATATTCCTTTCCATTTTCATAAAACAAACATATTTCAGAAACAAAAGAACCGGTGACTTAATTCTTATTACATTTAACGCTAAAATGGTGCAAAAACTACACACGGAAGAAGAGCTTTGTTAGGTCAAATATATGCATGTTTATCCCAAGGTGTGTAACGAACAACGGCAACAGTTCCACATTGAACTCGAATAAAGAGTATGTTTTATTTTGACTTATCCAGATTCTTGGAAAGGTACAAGATATGCGGTAATAAACAACCATCATCAACCATCTCAAATCTAATAAAAAAAAATATATTTAAGAAAACAAAACTCTTTTCATTTTAACTTTGCTTACCATCGTCAAACATATTAAGCACTTTAAAAAGTTTTGTGATATGTTTATTTTAAAAACTCGGCGAAAACAACTTTGTGCAATAATGTTCATAACCGTCACTAAGGAACCGCAAAACGACAAAAGGAACATCATCTTTTACCTGTTAACTTATATAATATTATGTTATTCATAATGTTATATAAGCCTGTTTGTAACAATTTAATAATAATTTAACATGCAATAATTTCTACCAATTTTACTCCTGCAATAAAAAAAAACAGGTTTTTCATACGCCAGAGCCACTCTGTCTACTTCAAAAAGCCATTTCTCAGCACAAAAACAAATCTTATGAATTTAAGATGAAATTTGAGTTGGCAACCAAAGCATGTTTTTAAAGTGTAGGCAACATTAAGTTGGCGAAAAGATGATTGTGGGAAAATAAAATCTTGGCATCAAAAAAAAAAAGAAAAAAAACTTATGAGAAAAAGAGACTTTTTACACACATTTAAAACATGTAATTTGATCAAATACTGTTGCTTGCACATCACATAATGAAATTGATACATTTATGTCTGGATAAAAAATATGCTTTATTAAACATTTTAATTTGGGTTCATTTAATTTTTATAAACTTAAGTTTATTTACCTGCGAAGGAGATAAGATAAGGTAAAGTAGAATGTTTACGATCTTTTTACAGCAACCACTTCATTTAAAATATTTAATGGGACAAAAAAAAAACTCCTAAAACAAATTTCAGAAAATTGATAACAATTTATTTTAAAATATTTTTTGTAAATTCTCCATATATTGTTAAAAACTTTAAATTATAATCACACTTCGTAAAAATTTAAAAAAAATATCAAAAATTTTTTTGATTTTATTTTTCCCATATTGTTGGTTTCAAGCAAATTTTTTGTACACTTTTTTTTTAATATCAATAATTTCTGTAATTATAAGTATAGCATTTATATAAAAATTTCTATTTAAAGAAAATTCCTATTAATGTTTAAGTACAAAATTTTTAATTTTCACATTTTAAATAAATTCTACTTATTCGCATCTCTTTCATACAGCTTTTAAAACAAAACAAAAATTTTAATAAAATGTCGTTAATGGCTTGAACACACAAGTTAAAGTAATAAACAAAAATTTTTTTTTTTAAATTTTTCTCTTTATTAAAAACTGTGCAGAAAATTGTATCTACACGCACAGCACCAGACAAAAGTTTTGTTTTTGTATCATTTTAACTAGAGGTGTCCAAGGGCAATATTAATTTTAAATCAAGACAAATCGGAAGTAATAATTACAGCAATCAACACTCTGTTCTTTACACTTGGCTCTTGGAAAACAAAATTCCTTTCAAGTAAATTTCTTTTTGTAAAATGTGAAGGGGTTTATCGTCTTGTTGTAAAAATATTAACAACGTTGCAGAAGGGGAAGTTTATTTTAAATTTGCTTTCTTTTGGATTTATTTAATAACGTAACGCGAACATAGTTTAGTACGTATGTATAATATGAAGGTATATTAACGAAATTAATTTAGCAGCATTACATTTTTCAAAATAAAGTAACAAAGACCAAAAATAGGGTGACAAAATTTGCAATCATTTCCTGAGGACTTACTATTTATAGGACTAGTACTGGAGACCCGTTAAATAGTCGCAGAATATCAGCTGATAGATAAAATTTAACTAAAAAAGGGAGATCAAAAAAACTCAATGATGTTGTACAAGTTATTTTAAATTGCAGAAATTATTTTATTTTAAATTTAGCATATTATTGTATAATATTACATTAAAAACTTTAACATCGTAATCTGTTTTATTTTTGATTCTAGGTCATTTGCTTTTCTACTGTTTTATATTTTATTTAAATTACAAAATTATCTTTATTCTAATATTATAATTTCCTGAGAAAAAATATATACAAATACCAACTCTTTATAAATATTATTACATTATGTTTGTAATTTGATCATTAAAACCAAAACCCAGTTGAATTAAAATGCAACTTCGTCTCAGCTGGGGTTGCACAGTTTGCGGTAGTTAGTGCAACAACGATAACGTGTACATTTTTCATTACTTTAGTAAGTTACTTGGTTACAGTCATATTTAAAAATAAATGTTTAATTAAGTTTTTGTTTTTGAATAACTAACACAAACAGGTTTGTCTTGATGTAATAAATATTAAAGCAACAACAATAGTTCAAAGTAACTTTTTAATGGAGAGGGAGCATGATTTAATAAAATCACATATTTATGACATTTTTGTCATAGAAAGTCATAGAAAGAGAAACTTTACAATTTATTCGATGAAACGTTGAGGGATAAAACTACAAGGACAGGGAAAAAACAAGGACATGAAACAAAATTAAAGGCACAAATAAAAAAAGAGTATTATTTTTAATTTTTAACATAAAAATATCCAATATTAATTTAATTTTCTTAAAGAATAAATTGTCCTTATCTTCATAGAAATCTGAGACTATCTTACTTTAGCCATTTGTTTGTTTAAAGTACGATAGCGCTCTGGAAGGAAGGACCTGGGTTGAAGTTTTGCTGTAATAAGATCTTGTCTTGGTCTTGACGTTTGGAAACTCTGGTGACTTTTTTCCATTAGTTTATTTTTTTAACAACATTTAACACTTGCGAGTAATAATAGTCATCTAAGCTAGAGTAATCTCTTGATAAGTAGAGTTAAAAATATCCACACGTAAAACTAAATACACGAATTAAATCTGAAATTGTTAATAGTTTAATATATAATATAATACTTTTATTATAGTACATACATATAAAGTATTACAGTAAACAGATTTAAAAACTTAATGACGAAGACACACGAAATTTATAAGTTATAATTGCTTAAAAAAAATTTAAAAACAAAAATTTAAAAAGATCTAAATATTATTAAATATTTTGCGAAGCAAATACAAAGAAAATTCGATTTCATTAACTACAGTAACTTGGTCAGATACAAAGTACATATAATCTACAACGCTAATCATAACTGGAAGAAACAATAATTTTCACGATGTATATCGAGGAATTACTGTATTAGTTCAATAAATATTTTTATTTTATTTATTTTTTTTGTGTGTTTATTTACAAACTAGTATTTATATAGTTGTAGTGTTTATTGAACGTTTTATTCGATATTTTTCCACTTTTCTAAACGAAACATTAGTGCACACCCCGCAGTCAATTGGATGATACAACTAAACGAAGCAATATTTTGCTTTTCCTCTTTAACTTGTTGCTTAATTCGATCTTTTTCAAAGCAAATGCTGACTTCATTTCACATTTCACTTCATAACACATTTATTTGTGACTTAAAGTATTCACAGACAATTTTGTACAAAAGTTAACTAAATCAACTAAGAGATTTTACTTTTATTATCATTTGTCAATGACTCCAAACTACTATTTCCGTGCAGTAGTACTGTATGCCTTTATCATATAAATGTATATACATTTTTGTTTTTTCATTGACGTATATCCCAATAACACTATTATGTTTAGAGAAAACAATAAAATAATAATTATGACAAGCGATATAAAAGTGTTAAACAAAAACTCTTTCCTTCGAAAAATCACATCGAAATCCTATTAAATTTAAGTGAATATTAATATTTATTATTTTATGTTAAACTGCAAGTCTCGCAACTACGGTTATTTTAAAAATGAATTTTTATTTGATTTTATAATATAAAATATACTTAATGTAACGCAGTAGCAATTGGAAATTTTTTAAAGTAAAAATCGAAAAAAGGGACTCATTACACGTCCACGTGTTGCTAATAATCCTTAGAGTTTTTCCAATTTTCTTTTCTTTTTATTTCTTTAACAAAGGAACGTAACAAAGTACGACAAGGAAAACAATTGACTGCAACTGAATTATCCATCCCTGAAATGTTATATTTTTGTTTACATTCTTTATGAAAGCGTATGTTTAAAAATATGTGTTAACATTGTAATCTCTATAAATAAATACATACATATGTATCTAAATATGTATGTATGTATTTGGAAAATATCTCAAACTATTAAAAATTTCTTAAATAAACAACAATGATGAATGAAAAAAAAACAAGTTTTTAAAAGTATGATATTTTGATGCACTTTAAAACAATTAATTATTGTTTTTGATCTCTGTTAAAAATACATATTTTGTTTAAATTTTCATTTTATTTTCTTAATATTTTATACAAATGTTCTGTTTAATAAGTAAATAATAATTTATTTTCCTTTCCCAAGCGGATTTAGTGGGTGCAAAATAAGTGTTGAAAATTTTCTGATAGTTTCTCTGATCAAAGTAAAAGTATTATGAGTTTTTTTTTATTTAAACAAAGGAAATTTTCAATAACACGTTACGTTTAATTGTTTTGAGACTTAAAGTTACAGATTGATTGTAATTTAAAAATTAATTTTTCAAATTATTATTCATTCACAATAAAAATTAAACTTCTAAGAAATTTAAAACGAATTTAAGCCAGAATAAAATTAAAAATAATTGTCTTCAAACAAAATTAAAGTTCGTTAAAAACATTTAAAATTCTAATGAATTATTCATTTTTTTCTTTGATTTTTATGCTTTAATTTAAAAAAAAACCTTTTATAATTAATTTTTAATTAATTTTTTTTTTTTGTTATTATTCTCCGACAAATTATCTCTGTCTTAATTTAATTTTTTTTTTTAAATTCTTCCATCAACTGTTCTTAAGTACTAAAAATATTGATGATTTTATGACAGCTTTTCCAAAGAAAAAACAAAATTAGTTTTTAGAAATAAACAAATTTTTTATAATTTATTTCGCATTTTACTTAATTAAGAAAATAAACAAAATTTGTTTATAAAATCAATCATCTTCCAGAAGAATAACATAAGCCAATTGAAAGTTTCTTTTAAAAATTTAAATAGAAAATGTGCACGAAAAGTACATATTTTTCGTAGCAAAAACTATTTTTATTTAAATAATAAACATTAAGAAACACAAGCAAAACTGCATGGTTGAAAATTAGAAAAAAAAATTAAATAAAAATAAACAATAAACAATAACGTTTTCAAAAGTAATTAAAATTAAATTCATAGACAAAGTACGTTTACATTAGGACGTACTAAGAATTTTTAATTGTTTCTCTTCAAAATGTTATTTAAAAGAATTTTATAGACTTTAAAAATATTTTATTCACGTCCATTAAGTTAATCTCATTTTAATTGTTATTATTTTTTTCATTTACTGCTTTTGTTATATTTTGTAAACCATTAAAGGCATTTTAAACAATTTATACAAAACAAAATATGATATAGAAAATGTTTGTTAAAAATATGTAAAAAAAATTGAAAAAGATAAAAATAAATTATAAAAAACTGAATAACTGCCTTGCATTTTAATTTAACAAAAAAAAAAATTTGATTTGGGGGCTTAACTTTGCATGGGTTTATTTTAAATGGAGAAATAAAATGTTTTGAAAAAAAATTAATACCAAAATTAACAAAAAATAGAATAAAAGTATTTATTCCCAGAAGTTATTATTGGAAAATAGGCCAATATAAAAGGTGTTTTTAATTTTAATCTCTCAAAATAGCCTGAATTTTTTTTCCATTTAATTTTTATTTGCAAATGAATTGTATAATTTAATAAATATTTGCTTTTAGCATCAACTTTACTTACGCATTTAAGAAACAAGAATTTGTTTTTATTTAAACAAAGTGTTCATGAACCTCCGATAAAGTCTGATAAAATTAAGAAAAAAAACACTTCGGGTTTTTTTTTTTATAAATGAGAAATATTTTGAAGTCAGTGCTTCCCAATATAGTTCAAATTAGGTGTACAAAATTTACAAAAAATACATTTTAAACAAATTTTTTTATATAAAAAAATTATCGTCAAATTTACTATTGCTGGGAAATATTTGAAAAATTCTGTTTAAATGGAAAACTTCTTATAATGGCTTTTAATTATAGATAATTATATTCTTGTGTATTACTTTGTATTGTGGAAATATTCCCACGTACACATGTATATACTTATGTACATAGTTCGTTAGTATTTTTTGTTCTCTCTTGTGTGAAGTAGGCTTAATACTAATGCACCACACATTCATAGATACAATGTGTATTTAGGTACATATATTTATCGCTTACGGTAGTTAGGTTTGGTAGATAAGACTGGCATTTATGATCAAGTAATATATATATATATTTTATTTTCTGGGACCAAATCACCACTTTCATAATCAGAAAAGAATCGAATTGAACCGAAATCTGAGTAATTGTTGTATCATAAAGCCGACTAAATCTACATTATCGTTGCTATTTATATCTTAACAGTTTGTATCTATAGATAACAATGTTGGATGAACTCTTTTATAACTTAGGAATTGTTGATTTATATATTTACTTCGGAGATATTTTAGATTCATTTTAGTTTTAATCCAACATCTTAACAGTTTTATAAACGCTTAGTTAATTGTTTGAGAGGATAAGGGTGCAAGGTTTAGTTATGGTACGTTTTTCAAAGATTTCAATAGAAAAATGTCTTTTAACCAATGTTTTCACCGGATTTTTATTAGCCGTAAGATGATTTTTAAGAGTTGGCCTTTTATGAAGGCTGGGTGGGACCAATAATAAGCTGACCACTGCGAAAACCGTTAAGCATATTTGTATTAATATTAAACCTGTTTTTCTAGAATTTTATTTTCAAAAAATTAATATTTTTAAGAGAATTGTAATTAGAAAAATGACATTGAATGAGAACAAAAATGTAAGCAATCTCAAAAAACATACGTACATATGTATGTAGGTGTGAGTGTGTGCACTTGTATTTGTTACTGAATAAAGGTAAATACAAACGTTTGTATGTACATTAACAAATTAACTGCGCTATTTACTAAACCTAAATTTTTTTTAAAATAAATAATTGAATAAATATTTGTTTTATAGAGTCGTCTTAATAATTGGATTTGTTCTTCCAAATCAATATCAATTTTAATTATTAATGCTTTAGAGGCACTGCTTTAACTGATTGAATAAAACGAAGGTGTGAAAATTTACAGTTAAAATAGTCTTAAAAAATTTACTCTAAAACTAGATCGTAAATACTGTTTGGAGTTTAGTTTTTTAATAAAATTATATGCCAAGGTCTTACTTCTCTTCTCCTCAATAGCTTTAACTTTAAATTTGTCATTCCCGATAAGATAGAAGGGTTTCTGATATAGGACTGTTAAACTTATAAGAGCATATTAAACATATGAATCTACAGAGCTATTAAACAATTTTAGCATTTTATGTTGTAGAAAAATAACAGCATCCCGTACTTATATTAAATATCTCAATATCGTTTATGCAATTTGTTGGGTTTCAAGCTTAGGGCAAAGACAAGTTTTACAGAATTTGGTTTATATCCTTTTTTGTAGTCGGTTTCTTCAATATTCTTTTCAATTTAAAAAGCTTGTTGAAACAAACATGCAAAGCATTTTACTGAGTGTCATATGTTGACTGCAATATTTAGAAATTTATTTTTCAAATATTGTAGCAGTTCTTAATCCTAAAGCGGAAACAACTTTTTGCTAAAAAAAAATCGAAACAAATTTATAATATTTTTTTTACTAAACAAATAAGAATAAAAGTAAACTGCATGGATTAACATTTTTTCTAAAATGAAAAAACTCTCACACACAAACACAATTAAAATTTATATGAAATAATTATTTTTAACATTGAGTTTTGGCAAATTTATTTGAAAATAATAAAAAAAAACTAACACGAATTAAAATTAATTAAAACATTAATTAATGCTGTGTTGAACAAGTGTTTTTTTAACCAGTTAAATAAAGGAAACAAACAAGTTTAAAAAAGACAAAATTAAAAATTTCATTTTTAATTTAAAAAGGTACACTTTTTATGGCCATTGATCCCACCTTTAAAAAACAAAATGCGCTTAAAAAGCCCTTAGACTTTCTTACAATATTAATATTTATAATTGACATTTTATTTATATTTATTAATTGGAAATAAAGAAATAAAGATTTTTTAAAAACTAAGAGAGATGGAAATTTTTTGTTTTGAAAAAGCACTTAATTGACAATACTGGTGTTGGTGTTAATTTTCAACCTAAAATATTTAAACAACTTAGTTGTTGTAATAAGTCATTCACTTTCTTTGGACGACATAGTTTAAAACTATTGAAAAAGAAAAATGATTTTTTTAAAATACATATACATTTGTACTTAAAAAATATTTAATAAATTTGACATAATTTTTTATACATTTTTCTCAATCTTATGTTATAAAAAATATGTATAAAATTTAATAAACAGGAAATCTGTGCTAAATTCTTTATTAATACAAAATGTTTAGAAATTCTCTATTAAAAAAATCAAAATAATTAAAAATAAATTATATATGTATGTATATAAACTTTTAGAAAATTTTAAATTTGTAGAAAAATCATTTTTATAAAATAATTTGAAAAAAATTCTATTTGACAGAAAATTTGAAAAAAAAAATTTCAATTTTATTTTTTTTTAATAAATTTAAAAAATCTGTAAAAATAGTTTACGAAAAAAAACGCTCAAAAGATCATTTATATTCAAGCGTAATATAAATTTATTATTTATTTTTTTATTAATAATAAAATAAAATCATCATTCTGGCAACACTGTTTTAAGATTGCTTTATAAACTTTTTTCGCGGTTCGATACATTCATTTCATTTTGAGTTTGATGCCTGAATGGTTATTGCTGCTGTTAATTTTATTTATTATTAATTTTTTGCTTCTGTTGCTTTATTTGCTTAATCTCCCGTTTCAAATAATTTCAAATACATACAACAGTAACAACAATTATTGAAATCAAACGCTAAATGACGTAATTTTGATTATTGTTGTAGTTGTTGTTGTTTAAAAATGTGTTTTATTATTGAATCACTTTGTCATCTCTGTATTTGTTATTCTATAAATCGCTTTTTTGTATGTTTTTTTTTGCTATTTATCATTTTTAGAGGGTGTTCAAAAAGTAATTGATATGCCTTTTTTGAATAAATCTCTTAGAATAAATATTTTTCAATACACTGATAAAAACTTGATGGTAAAAAATTAAAAAATAAATAAATTTATTTTATTTTGTTCTTTAAAATTTCTAACCATTTCAAATCTATTGAGGGATTCACAAGCAACTTATGTTATAATATTGTCTTATGTTCTAAAAATTTTAAATGGTTCAAGTTCTTTGTTATTGCTTTTTTTGTTTGGCTTAGGATAGTTTACGACAGCACAATAAACATAGCAGTCGGAGTCATATTATTTTAGGACACTTTTAGTATGAAAATTAACTTAAACTATTTAAAATTTTTAGGACATATGACATATGTGTGAATCCCTCATATACATACATACATATGCACTTTTTTGAGTTCAAAAATTTTTCTAATGTTTATAAATATTTTGATTTTTAAAATTTTCTTTATTAAGGTCAACTTTTTGTAAAAACTTTAAATTATAAAGGTTTTTGCCACCTTTTTGATTAATAGAAATTTTTTCTTGAATTCACAAAAATGAAAAATTTTCGAAAATTTTGATTGTAATAAAAATGATTTTTTTAATTCGCAAAAATTTTAAATTAAATTTACCTGAATATAAAAAATTTATGTAAAAATTTTAAACTTATACAAATTTTCGTTTGAATTTCGTTTTTTGTTTTATATTTTTAAACTATGAAAGTTTGTTGTTAAATCTAAAACTGTTAATGAAGAAAAAAAATCTTTAATATTTTATTATGATAGTAAAGTCGTTTTTAGTTCCCTTTAAGCTTACAGTTTATTATTTGACAAAAGGTATATCTACTGATTTTAGGGTATTAACTTATAGATGTGCAACGATATTATTTAGAAGCTATTTTAGAAGTCCTACAGTTTGCTTCTAACACAAACCAAAAATACAATATGTACAAACATTCTAATTTGTTTTATATAGAAATAAGAAGAATAGTATCACGATCCTTTTTTTGTCTACACTAATGGGCCGATTATGAGTTGACAAGAAAAGTTGACAGCTGCCAATTGGCTTCTTTAATAACGTTTTTGACAACTAAAGTTTGGTTGTCATCCATAAGTTGAAGAGAGAGAACTTAAATAATTTTTCTTGCTTACAAAGCTTATACAGTTGTTTACTGGTACATTTAACTTTATTCTTTAATACAATTGAAAAGCAAAAATTAAAGCGGTACATTAATCATTTATAAAAAAATATTTCATATGTGTTAATTTTATGCAGTAACTAAAGTATTTTTTTTAATTCTCTACTGATGGATTCTTATCAATAAATTTTTTAAGTATTTATAAAAATTTTCTCTCTGTGTACTTTTTGTGAATTTATGTTTATGTTTTCTAAAACATTCAATTTCTATTTATTTAAGCAAATACATTTGCATTTTAATATATATTTGTTAGATTGTAAATGTATTCGTTTGTTTTTTTTGCTTGTTTTTGCTATTTATACAGAACTTCCTTAAGCATCATTTTTTGCTTGAGTGATTTTTTTATACTGAAAAACTTGGAAACCACAAAAAAAAATTTACTCAAATTATATTTTACTGCTAACATTTACACAGTGCTTAGCAGAGCAGGGTTGTAGAATACTTTATTCTAAATTCAATTTATGCATTAAATCTTGTGCTAAACTTTTTTTAAATTTAAACTTTTTATTTGGAAACAAAATTTATGAAGATTTATGTAAAGAAACTGTATGGAAACCAGCATTAGTTTAAATTCCTTTTTTTTTCTTTGCAACCAGTATCTTTGTATTTAAAAGTGTCTAAATGTTTTAAGATATATTTCAACTGCTTTATTTCCAAATACTTAAACATATAACACATGTGTTGAATATTATGAATTATGTACATAAATTCATCATCCATCCCCCACTTAAACATACAAACACACATATGTATAAGAGTACATATCTCTAATGCCAATTTGTCTCGCATATAAACGATTATTTGTGTTGAACTTCAAAATGTGTTGATAAGATCGTAACTTGTCATCATTATCATTGTCATCCTCTTGAACATTTTCATCAATTTATTCAGCAGTACTTATTTGCCAACAACACTTGCATTTAATGTTCAAGCCATGAAAGTCAGTCTGTCTGTCTGTTTATCTGACTCTGACTCTGACGTCTGTACGCAGCCCAGCTATATGAACTGACAGTTGGTTATGGTTACAAGCACTTTATTTAATGTATAGAATATTTGATGCTGGTATTATAATTTTATTAAACTTCTTAATAATATTGACTATAAAAATTGTTTTAGTAGGGGGTAATGAAAATAAATGAGTATCATTAAAGAGTGACATATTGGTGTATTAAAATCGAATTTTATAGCTGAAATAATAACTTGAGATAACAAGAGGAAATTATGTTGAAGAGACAAAAACAATGTTTAACAATATTAAATAAAAAGTATTTTTTAATAATAAAAAAAATAACAAAAAAAAAATAAACTAAATTTTTTTATAAGTCATATGCAAAAAAGGTTCTCGTATCTTCATTTAAGTTTTATTCTCACAGAAAACTGATTTTTTTTTCGGACACCCAAACCTATTGCCAGTTGAAAGAATAATTTGTTGTGTAAATTAACTCAAACAATTATTGTCAATCCTAAAGGATTTCTATTAATTCAATAGAATTTTATGTAAAGATTTAACAAATGTGTCCGTATGATTACCAAAGAGTTTGGTTGCCATAACGAGAAATTGTTTTCTATTTGTACAAGTACACAAAGGGCTACCAAATAGTAGAAAAATTACTGTAGAAACATTTAACAGCAAAACAGTTACTTCAGGTCATAGGCATTTTTTTCGCAAAATGAATGAGTAAGTTCATACAACAACAACTGTCTACTGGTCAACCGTTCACTTATTGCTATTACTAAACGATGGTAACATGGATAATTTTATTTTATTTTTTTGTAAAACAGTTTTTACCAACTGCACACACAGTTGTTTTAAGTTTAACAAATAAGAGAAACAAATTTATCATGTTAAGATTTAATTTTTTTTTATCAAATACATATTATGCAGTAAATTCTATAGTTTTGATAATGAAAAAATAAACAACAATAAAAGACAATAAATGTTATTATTTCATTTTCTTTTTTGTGCAAAACTCATTTCTTTTAAAATTGCGTCAAATAGGTAACAAAGTTAAGAATCAATAAGAAAACTGAATTTAAAATATGTTCTATACATTAAGTACTGACTCATTCAACTTTGTGAAAAAGGCTAAAAAAAAACAAAAATCTCTAAAAAATTTTACAAACATACAAAAACAACTAACTGATGTAAAAGTGGTTAACACGCATACACATTATAATTAATTCCATTTGCTGTAAGGAAATAAATGCTAATTTCTGTAAGTTTTTTGATAAAAATTTGAAAATTTTTTAGTTTCTGAACTTTGCCTGAAAAAATTGTTAGGAGCCACTTTAATTAGTTATTATGATTCTTATTTGGATTATCATACTTTAAGTATAAGTAATTATATTTTCAACGGATGTTTATAAATTTAAACGGCGGTTTTCGAACCGACTGTAAAGTGTTTTTATAAAACGTAGCAGGAGTAACAAACCTTAGTTTTGTTCTTAGGAAGCCGTATACAATACATTATTGAAAATGATTTCTGTAAGCCTATACAATCAATTGGATATTTTACTTAGTAAAAGCAAGTAGTTATCTAATATTTTAAAAGTATTGACCCATATAATTCCTGATTTCTAGTCTAACGGGCTGCTGTAGTTGTTGGTAGTAAGTAGTTACTTAATGACATTAAAATAATGACTTTACGAAATTCCTATTTGTAAGCGAGGGTGGTAATGACTTATTTAAGTAAGCGGGCGGGGTAAGTACTTGCCTCCAATGGCATCGCCCCATTATATTATTATTATTGTTTTAACTCATTCCAAAGCAAGTTTTTGCTGGGTATATAACTGTATGTATGTATGTAATGGTTTTTAAAATTCTATATAATGCTTTGTTTAGAATATTTCAAATTATTATTTTGTGTTTTAAAAATCTTCAAATCCCATTTTTAAGAAAATTTATGATAAATATTATTGATTGCTTTGTAAATATCCTTAAATGATCTGCAAGACTTAATTTTTATCATTTTAATATTCGCCACAACCAAATTTAGCACTCTTACTTATTGTACTTGAAACCCTAATAAATATTTACAGATGTGTGCAAGCTTGTATGTATGTACAATCTACATGCATGAGCAATAATTTGATACATACATTCATATATAATAAAAAAATATCTACATTATTTTTAATGCGGCTTTCAAAAGAAATACTTGAACAGCATCTAGATAAATAAAACTAAAGGCGGATTTTAACTTAAAGAAAAAAAATATGAACAAAACCTTAAAAAGAAACTTATATAAACATTTTTTAAATTTGCTTTAATTCTTAGCGCAATTTGGCACATTTTAAATGTTTTTTATTTCTGACGATACAAATTATTAATAGTTTTTATTTAATGTTTTATTTCTTTGCTTAAAGAAATTCGAATTAGGCAAAGAAAATTCTCACGTTATTTAAACCCAAACTCACAAAAAGGTAATTAAATTTAGTTGCTAAAAATTAAATGTCAAAAACTATTAATAAATATGACTGTACAATACAACCGATAAAATTAAATTTTATTCATTTAATTAAGAAAATTACAAAAATTATAAAACTTATCACCCGATAATCCAAATCAAATAATCTAATGAATATACAAAGTGTCGTTAAACATCAAAATTTTAACGAAATATTGTCTAAATTTAAAGATATTAATAGATTTAAAAGAAAAACTTATTACACATTGTCCTAAAAGAGAAATTATACAAGAATTGTTTTATATAAAAGGGAAAACTTATTAAAGATATTTGTTGAAAATGCCTTTATTTTTTTTTTTAAGAATTATAATAAATTTTACAAATAGTTTTCTAAAAAAAATGATTTATTACAATTTTTTTTAGAACAGGTACATAACTATCTAAAATTAAAAAAAAACTTTAAAAATTATTTATTTACCTAGTAACCAAAAAA
>NDXZ01020040.1:60876-78059 GCA_003055125.1 Paykullia maculata
AAAAACAAAAACTACTTGATACAAAAACGTAACTTAAAAAACGACCCAACAACAAATACAAATAAAGACAAAAGAAACAAAATTAAATGTAAGAGAAAATAAGCATTTGCAGAATGCAACAATTGAAAACTATGGGCCAAAGACACCAGTGATGCCGTTTAGTTATATTTTTTATTTTTAAAATCAGTTCTAGCAGAGTTCAACTATCTATCCGTTTTAAAGAATCAAATATATTAATTCTGACTTTAATTTATTTCGTTAAAAAAAAATTATTTATTAGCATTTTTTAATGCGTGGGTGGAGGGAATATTAAGCAATCAAGTGACTATTTACCGTTGAGAATATTTCCATACGCGCACTAAACATTTTACATAAAATAATTAGTTAAAAATTGAATAAATTATTCAATATATGTAATTACAATAAAGTACGTCCATAAAATATATTTAATAGAATGAATTCAAATATATATAAATAGATCTGACATTAAACAGCTTTGTTTTTACTAAGAAAGTTAAATTTCCATGATTTTTGCATGTAGTTAATTAAAGAAGCACTTTGATAATATAAACAGAAAATTTAAATTAAAATTTTAATAATGGAGCAAATATATAAATTAAATGATCGTCCAACAGGTTTTTCACCAACATATACCTACATACAAAAATACATTTAAAAACTTTTGAACTTTTAATTTTTTCAAATTATTTTAAAATAAATATTTTACAAGTTAATATAAAATATTTATTTTTACTTAAGCGTTTATCATTTGAGATAAAAAAATGCGTATATTTTTTTATTTGATGTTACTTATCTAAAGACATGATGAAACGTCCTAATATACATACGTACATATAAACGTCATTTAATAATGCACATACAACTTATGACGTTTTTTTTAACAAACTGAGTAATCCTATGGAAGAAATATTCTTTTTTGAATCAAAAATATTTGGTTTTAAAAACTAAGAGAAATTTGCAATATAACAGGGCCTTATTGAGAGGACGTAGAAAGATCAAACTTTGTGTATTTTTTCTAATTATCAAAAGTACGTCTGCGAAAAATTCATTATATTTGAAATAAAAACTTTTTCAAAGGAAAATAAGCAATTGAGTTTATTGATGTAAAGAAAATCGTTTAAGCATTTTTTTAATATTGAGGAATGTAGAAATATATTGTTTTATATTTAATTATTTAAGCAAATTCCCTTCTCTATTTGTAAAATGGTGATTATCTAACATTTTCGGTATATTTATTATTGTTAGAAAAATATTTAGTTTCTTTAAAGCTACTTAGAAGATTAACTGTTATATTTTAAATATAAAAATTCTTACCTGAATCCTAAAATGTTTCCCTATCCTTTAAATAGAGAAGGAACATTTAAAATAAAATGTAAAGGGAAACCTTAAACTTTATGTTTATACCTGTGCAGCACAAACAATATTTAAAACAATACTCAAAAAAAACAAGTAAGATGTTAAAGCCAACGTTTAAAAGATTTTCCAGTTATGAAAAATTATGTAGAAATTTTAAATAGATAAATAAATCGTTATTTTTTAGATCCTAAATGTTATTTGCATTTAACCGCCTAAACTAGCAATAAGAAAATTACAAACATACATAAATACATACATATGTACATATATATTTAATGTAATGTAAAATATAAAAACTAATTTATTCCAAAATTCATAATTAAAATACATACACACATACGTACCTATGTATTTTAATTATATACATACATACAAAATTAATAACATCTCCAAATTGACCAAATATTGATATTGTTCCACATCAGCCTTTAGTCTAAAATGGACAAAAAAATAGTACAATTGTATTAACTTTGTCATCACTGTATTAAACCCAACTAAGCCCAGCCCTGATCTGTAGTGCAGGTCATTAAAAAAAAACATCATACTGGTGCATTAAAAACAACAAACACAACAACTATGAAAAACTGAAGGCATGACTAAAACAAAAACAAAACAACAGCAGCAAAACTTACTTGACGAATCTTAAAACCAAAATGTAAATGGCAAATAATGCAACCAAACTAACAAACACAACAGCATTTAAGTTACATGGAAAAGCAACAACTAACTAAAACAAACAGTCAAAATATTTCGATACTTTTATAAAACAAAAATAAAGGTAAAATAAAATGAAACAAAACAGCGAAATAAAAATAAAAATCAAAACATACAACAAAAACGAAAGGGAAAACCCAAAAAAAAAACCAAACAACAATCGAAACAGCAAATGCACATAAACAACAACAAATTAAACTGATGAAAAAAATCACTCACTAAAGATGAGAATTTTTTTTTATCCAACCAATTTAAAAAACATAAACAAAAACACACGAACGGCAGCAGACAGACTGACGAACTTCTTTTTTTAAGTCATAATGATGCATAATAGGCAACAACAGCAAAAATACTTGTATCTCTGGTATCTGGTTTAATAAAAATGACTAAATTGAGAAAAAAAATTTGTATCTTAAAGATTTTTATTTTTTATAAACATTTTGAAATGACTCGCAAGTTTTTTTTTTCTTTTTTTTTTGTAGTTTTTGGTTAACCGAAATGCTTCTTTATTCAAATTATTATATATTTTTTTTCTTTTTGTTACTTTTAATCTTGAATTTATTTTATATTAAAATTGGTTTTATTTATTTTTATTTTTGTAATTCACATTTCGTTTCTTCGCTCCTAAACAAAAGCAAATAGATACTAAAATAGATTACCGCTTTATAGTTTTGTAAATATGTATGTATGCACTTTATACATATGTATTTGTAATTTCTAAGTATGTTTTTAGATTCTATGTTTAAGTTTAGTTTAAGTGTGTTAATTAATTATTTTTCACATTTATTAATTATAATTTAATAAACATTTGGTTCTAGAATTATTAAAAAAAAATCTATCGACATACAATTTTTAAAGCGCTTTTAACGTTTCAACACACACGCCGTTCAAATCAAAACTAAATCTTGTTACTAGTGTGTTGCTTAGTTGTTGGGTTCGTCATTATTTTCACACAACAATTTTAGTAAGTCGAACCTCACACATGTTCGCCATCGAACATAACACAACATGTTGCTGCTTATTTTGTTAGAGGCAGCGTTGCCGTTTTTGATTATATAAATTAAAACAAATTTTATTACATTTTTATAGATGTTTGTATGATGACTGTTTATCATTTTAAAGAAGAAATTATAAATCTAATAACTAGCTGTTGAATTCACCGGGTAGGCTATCATGTCGTATTGTTTTATTGTCCTAATTTTCTAAACATTTAAAATGGTGTAATAGAAAGTTTTAGTTCATTACAAAATTTTTAAAAAACAAAGATTAATTTTGGAAAACTATGACAATGCAACATAGCTAAAGCAAATAGCATTTACATTTTTTTTTTGGCTTTCATGTTAAACTAAAAATTTATCAAAGAGATAAAATTAAAGATTTGGGCAAAAACTATTAAATTCCTTTTATTATATTTCACAAAATTTCTGACCATGGCAACACCAGCTAGCTCATCTTGGACTTTTGAGATGAGCACGTGTTTCCACGTGAGAATTCATGATCGTGATTAATTATTTGTTTCAATCACATTCCAAGCACGTGCATAGTTTAAAATTGTAATTTATTTTTTTTCAACAAATTTTTTTCAAGTTCAATTTTCGCATTTAAAATCAAGTAAAGCAAAGTACATATCTAAACATAAACTTGAGTCAGAACAAACGAAAATTTGTTGTAATGAAAAACAATAAAAAAAAATTAAATTTTTTAATTTAATAAAACAAATAAAATTTGCAAATTTTTTTCCGGTAATTATTTTGTGACCAATACCCAGCAAAAACTGGGTAAGGACTTGCTCTTACTCAATAACATACTTTTCAATGAGTATAACATACCGTCGGCATTACTTAGAAGTAGTTTTCAAATAACAAGATTATATTGTGAAACGTAATAAATTATTTGTCAAATATCTAAAAAGAAATAAAAGCTGCATACACTTTATCTGAAACAAATTGTGAGGAGCCATTTAAATTAGTTATTATAATTCTCGTTTGGCTTAACATACTTTAAGCATAAGTAATTATATTTTCAACGGATGGTTATAAATTTAAACGGCGGTTTTCAAACCGACTCTAAAAGTTTTTTCTAAGTGTTTCTGTAAAACGTAACGTAAAGAAATACCAAACCTCAGTTTCGTTCGTTATTGATAATGAGTTGTGTAGGCCCATGCAATCAATTGGATATTTGACTTATTAAAAGCAAATGGTTATATAATATTTTAAAAGTAATGACTTATTCAATTCGTTATTTGTAATTAAGAGGGCTGCTTTAATCATTATTAGTAAGTAGTTACTTAATAACATTAAAGTAATGACTTCACAAAATCCCTATTTGTAAGCGAGGGTGGTAATGACTTATTTAATTCCCTATATGTAAACGAACAGGGTAAGTACTTGCCTCCAATGACATCGCCCTGTTAAAATAATGGGTTAAAATACCAAAAGGTAAGTAGTGCAACTACTGTAGTTTTTATCATTTTAACTCCTTACAAAGCAATGTGAGTTTTTGCTGGGTAGTTTTTGAGACTACAACTTATCGAAAACTTATTTTTTGTAAATTGTTTTTTAATACAATCAACAGATTAAAATTAAGCAAAAATGCTTGTTCCCCTTAAAGATGTATATTGTTACACATTTAATTTGTTAATTAAATTTAAATACATATATATGTTTGTACTTATATGTCCATATGTGCGTGTTTTTTTCAATTCCAAATGTGTTAGAGCATGAAACTACTGACATTTTTCTTAAAACAATAAAAACCCAAATGACCTACTTTTCATAGCAAACGTAATGCTTATAAATTTGTATTTTGTACAATGTCTTTTAAAAAAATATATGCAGACTCCAAGAAAGTCAACATTTAATATACCAGCAAATACATTAGGAATTTGTGTAATTGTTGGTCAATATATCATAGTAATATGGGGTCGTTACCAACATCATTATATTTAAAACACAGAAAAACAACTTGCTAGCTATGACCTTAGAAACTACTTATTTATATACGTACTCTTAATAATAAAATTAATGCATCCTTGTCAAGATCTTTATAACATCACAACAAAATAAAATGTATTACTTTTAATTTTACTTTTTAGCTGCCGTATGAGTTTTTAAATTTCCCAGCGTTCCCAAACAGATTAAAATAAATTGTACTATAAACAACTTTAAAATTAAATTAAACAGTTTAATTGAAAAAATGGTTAAGAAAAAATATTGACGTTGTTTTAAACTTATTACATATTTACCCTAAACTACTTTTATTTGCTAAGTGTCGACTTTTGATACTTTAAGTTAAAAAAAGTTAAATTATTAGTACTTTATGATAAGAATTAATTTTTTTATGTGTTCCATACATCTTTTTATCCCTGTGAAAACTGAAAAGTATATTAGATGTACACAAATACATCGAGTATTAAAATAAATTTTATTTGAATTAAAATTAATTTGTGTTTCTATACCAATGTAGCACTTTTTCATGCTTTTAGTATTTTTTATTGGAGATAAAGAACCGACACCGTTAAATCGCGTTTCAGCCCAAGAATACATTTTAAAATAATGAAAGAAAAAATCATCAACATATTTATTTTTCAGTTGGACGAAAAAAAACTACAAAATAAAATTTTAGTAAAACTTAAACACCAACTCTATGACTGAATTTCAAAGTAAATCTGAATAGTTTGGTAGCGTTGCTCAAGCGTCAATGTATTTATAATGATTTACCAGTGTATACTGACCTCAAATGTCAAAAAGTATGACAGTTCGCTTCACAGTTAGGTATTTTGGGTGTTTTATCGGGGCGTAAAATTGATTATTAATTACACAATTTAAACTAAAGAAGATTTTGTTTAAAATATTTTGGTAAAACATTGTTTTTACCGCATCTTTTTATAAAACTGTTATTAGAGTGTTACAGCAGTCGAAATTTTCTAATGGAGTTAAAATTTCAAATATACAGATTTAGTGAAAAAGCTATTGCTATGCAATTCTTAAAGTCAAGTTAACGGTTTTCTAGTCTACTTTTTATCTAACTTACAATAAAAAAAATTAAAATCAATTTAAAAATAATATACATCAAAATTTAACAAAAAGTAACAAACAGCTTAAAAAGCTTACAAATATTTACTTAAACTGTTTGCTTGAGTTACACGTTTTCAGTTATGGGCTAATCTTTTTTATTTGTGTTTTATTTCATTTTTTTTTGCATTTAAAGTAGTCACACGAATTCTTTACTTAAATATTCTATAATAAGAAAAATTTTAAAAATTCTCTATATCAAGAAATTTAAAACAATTTAAGCTTAGGTAAAAAAAATTAACAAAAACTTTGCATTTAAAAAAAAAACGAAAACTTGTTTGCAATATCTTACGTATAATTTAATAACATTCATTCATTTACAGTTATTTTGTTTATTGGTTTTCTCTTTTGTTTATAACAATTCGTAAACAATTTCTTCACTTTGCGGTGAATATGCATACATACATAAGAAAGTTTTTGCAGTTGTGTGCGTGTATATATGTGGGTTGTTAGGTAAAATTGGTTGCAAATGCATTTATACTCATCCTAGATGTATGCAATAAATTTATATTGATTTCCTTTGGACAACAAGATTTATTAACCATCTTATAACACTTGCATTTGCCATTCACTTTTATTATTCGGGTATAAGGGTATATGTATGTATTCTTTAGGCAGGTTCAGAAAATTTAAATTATGTGTTTTTAATTTTGAAAAAAAAAATTTATTTCTCAAAATTATATTTGATTCATAAGTCTGCAATAAATGTAATTGTGTGACACGCTGTCCAAAAAAGGTATAAATATTTTTATCCAAAATATGTTTTTTTCTAAAGAGCATTAATTGCTAATTTGTTTATGTAAGCAAATTGTAAATTTTTCTTTTACTTGACAAATGATAAATGATTTTCTATTGAGAGCGTTACAAATAAAGATGACAACACAACAACAATCAAGAAAGTTCTTTTGCCTGTGTGTACATTATTACTTTGTTACATTCATAGTTTTACCTTGCAACCGAAAATTGTTTTTAAGTTTTTGTGTAGGTTTGAGTTTGCGTAAGTGATTAAAGAGTTTTGTGTTACTTTATTGATTTACCAGAAGAAAAACAAAGCTAAAATGAATAATTACAAACATTCCATTTAATTAATGAAGAAATCTTTACAGAACCAAAAAAAAAAAAAAAAAAANNAAAAAAAAAAAAAAACAAATAAGAAAAATTCTTGTCAACATGAGCGTAAAATCAATTACATACTTGAAGAACAAAAATTTTTCAAAATAAAACACAATGTCCCACTTAAAACTGTTGATTAAAAAGCAAAATATATTGAAAATCGTTTTTAAGATAATATTTTTTAAAAAATAAATTTTGTAGAAACATTTTTTTTAAATCTATAAAATTTTTTAACAAAAAATTTTACTTAATAATTTCAATAAAAAAAATGAAAGTTAAAATAATGACATATTTTTTTTTAATAGTTTCTTAAATTTTAATGGAATATAAGACTTTACACCAAAGGAGACATAAAAAGAATTTAGTTCATCTTAACAAATAACTAATTTACCTTTTTTTTAATAAAAAGAAAATTTAAACATTTTTTTAATATGTTTGTTTTAATTTCTTTCAATTTTTCCTATATTTTCAAAAAACTTTATGTAACAAATTTATATAAAAAAATAATTTACTTAAAATGATCTATAAAAAAATCTTAATACTCAGAAACAATTTATTACAAATGTCTCATTTTATTTTAATATTTTCACTATTTTATTTAAACTTAACCCGCCGTCACTCGCGCGGGTTGTAGATTACACCCCACCATAAAAATTAAGTGTCATATTCTGATTTCTAACCTATTTTTTCGTATCAAGTTTTTCAATAAAAATTTTTTGTTGAACGAAGAAAATGCTATCATATTTAGAGTTTAAGCTTTTGTTAGACGCATATGTTTAGTTTAAATCTCTATTTGCTTATAGTTGTGAAAAAATGAAGAGTTAAGCTTGGGGTATAAAAACCAACCCGCGAGTACCGACATACAAAACAAGTGCGCGAGTAATGATGGATTAAATACTTAAGGCGACTAGGAATTTTATTTGACGTTTTTCACATTTAGCGCTACCATTGCCCAAAAATTAATATAAATACTTTTAAATATATTTCCAATAAATAATTCATTATTTATCAATACTTTATTTCAAAAAAAAAAACTATTCAATTCTCTATTAAAAAAACTTCGATCAAAACCATACATATGTACGCAAAATAAGGAATTAACTATTTGTTAATATTAGTTTTTTAGAAAACTTTAAAAAAATATTGTCTTTACAAAATATTTGTGTAATAAATTATCCATTTAAAAAAATCAACAAATTCATTACTGATAGAAAATTTTGAGAACATTATTAACGTGTTTCTCATTAATAAAAGATTTCTAACAAAAATGTTATTTTAAAACTATTGTACACTTTAATCGAGCAATTTTCGTTGGGCTGTTCAAATTCTGGTTTCTTGGAGGCGAATAGAAAAAGATTTCATTAAGCTTGCAAAGTCAATCAGTTGTGAGAGTCTTGATTAAGTTAACATTACGGAAATAAAAGTGTGTGACAGAGGACATTAATCAATTGAACAAAAACAGTTGATGTTTTATTTAACTTTGCTTTTAGGTAAACAAGAACCGGATTCAATAAAAGATGAAATCAATCAACGTTTTTATAGGTATAAACAATAATATGTGAAAGTTTAGAACTTGAATCTCTTAAATAATTTTATTCCTGGCATTAAATTTCTTTTGTACCTGAACATATTTTAAAAATAAGTCCAATAACTTTTGCTATAAACAAATTGATCTTTATATAAAGCAAACTTACCATCTTATCTATGTGTTAATGAAAAAAGAAAAATTTTGCACAAATGTGATTGCTTTTTTCTTTTAGCACTTACATACATACTTAATAAACACTTTACGACCATAAACAGATTTACGTACAATACCCAACTGTAAAAAGATATAATAAAGGGAGAGTACAATATAGCAGAAGCTGAGGTGCGTAGTCAAACTGAATTACATGACATGTTTACAACGACAATTTAAAATAATAAATAAAAATTTTCCAAAAAAAATTTATGGTGCTGACATTATTGCAGCACTTGTAAGCAAATATAAATAAATTGGTTAGAGCGTCTGTTGTGTGCCAGAGAAAAATACTCATCACGTCCGTAAGCAAAATGTAAAAAATGCTTTTAGCAACAAATAAAAAAAGTTGTAAAAATTTTACGCACAAACCACTTGCTATTTTTTTTGTTTGCTTTTTATTTATTGCATTGAGAAAAGGATTTTACAACAATAAAACTTTATTACAACTAAGTAAATAAATAAAGATTTAGCAAAATGTCAATGCAACGAAATGCACTTGAATAAACATTTTATTTAACGTTTAAAGACTTTGAGGAAAAAACGAAAATTTTTGTGAGAGGTCGTTACGTGGAGAGTTTGCTAAAAATCGTATGTCAAGTAACAGGAAAGATTAAACAAATTAAAATTTGCTATCGTTTCTTTAAAGTTTACTTTAAAAATTAGAAAAAAATATTTTATTAAAATTCTAAATTTTTATTTTTTGTAGGATACCTTCTCTACAACCATTTCAACAACAATTGATTTTCTTTTTGTATGTTAAACTCGTTCTACCCCAAATACACTCTTAAGAGCTGTTGAGAATAGCAGCAAGTGAAAGCAGAATAAAACACAGCAATTTCTATTTATTCGTACCGAATATTGACTTTTTTACATTGACAATGACTTTGAAGCGCTGGCTTTTTTTTGATTTTGATTTTTTTTTTGCATTGGGCCTCAGTACTTTTGCCAACATAATTGCAACTAAAGTACTCTAACTTGTGTCTATGGCACATAATAAAAGGTGTTTGAATGAAAACGGATGTAAGCCCTGCAACTTTTAAAAAAGCAGTAGACTTTAAAATATACCAAAGATTTCACGCAAAAAAAACATGGTTGAGTAAAATACTATGGTCGCTGAAATCATATTCATGTTTGTCACAAACATATTATGGTTGTAGTTATATTTTACGCCAATGCCAAGATCATGTGAATATCATTATATGTTTGTCTTAACAATGTCTTAACAATAAATTTAATTACGGATAATCACATATTCTGAGAGCAACATATTTATGATTACCCACAAATAAGTAAATGATTAACATCAACATATAAATGATTGCTGTAATCATAGTTATGGTTCATTCACTTGCCTAAAATTAACTGCAACAATAATATGTTTGTGACAATCATATAACGATTGCAGTGAGCATAGAATATTGAAATAGTCTGTAGTCATATTACATTGACCATACTCAACCATAATTTTTCTTTGGGTGTAGACTATAGACTAGATTTAACTATGGACTTGACTACAGGCTTTACTTTAGACAAGAACTTACATTCAACTAGAGACTAAGCTATGGAGTACTCAAACGGCTTTGACAATATTTTGGTTAGCCAATATCCTTAAATGTAAACTAGACTAGACTGAACTAATATATGCGCTCACTTTTGCTAATAAAATGTTGCTTTTTTTAATGAGTAAGTTTCCTTTGCAATAGAAAACAAAAGAGCATAAGCAAACATTTTACTTTTTTTTTTTTATTAGGAAAATCTCTTGCGAACAATTTTGAAAAAGCTACACATTTACATATGTATGAATTGTCAATTCTTAACATTTCAAGGGATCTAAATTGTTGTCTGCATAAATTTAGAAAAAAATATTACTTAACTAGTATAAGAAAAAACATTCAAACGCACATATATAAATAAGCCTTTGTCAAGGATAATTTGTTTAGCAGGCGAATTTGCAGTCACTCTGTTGATTCATTTTCATATTTTTCTTTGTTTTTAGCAACAATGACTTGCAAATGTTTACACAACTACGTTCATATGTTAATATGTATGTATGTATATACATATGTGTGAATGTATATTACTGACAATATTATTAGCTGTTTGGATTTCATATCCTTTAAAAAACAAACACATCTACTCACACACATACACACCCACACACACAATTTTAGTTCATTAATCTTTTTTCTACACAATTTACCGGCTTCTCACATTACGGAGCAGTTTTTCAAATGGTTAATAAACTTTAAAAGTAAAACGACAATATTTCACAGCATTTTTCTCTGTAATCCCATGAAAATCTTTTGATATTTCATAAATAAACTGCTTTCGCAAATAAGAATATTCAACATCTTAATTGTGTTAAAGAATTTTAATTAGAATTTTAAGAAGAAGAAAAAATAAAAAAGCATTGTTTGTTATCAAAAACATACTCTCGTTTAGTTTTGCTGTCAAAAAAAAAACAAAAAAAATTTTAAACAAAGAAGGTTCTTGACATTTTTAATACGTTCACTTAAGGAAAGTAATTGAGTTGAAATGTTCTTTTGTGTATTCACACGGTTTTGTTTTTATTTTTTTTATTGTTGGAAAATTTCTTATGTGTTTTTTAGTTAAAAAGAAAAAAAAAAACGTAAACTTTCGTTAAACAAAATTTTAAAGTAATTTACAAAATATTTTCCTGAAAATATTAAATTTTTGCTGGGGCGTTGTATTTTTTTTCGAAGTAGAACATAAACTTTTATTAGTAATTTTTTAAGTGTGGCCGTTTCAACGATTTGTAGTTCTGCATTTTCCATAAATATTAATTGGAAAATATATTTAATAATCACATCCCTTTTTGTATAGAATTGCAAAAAGAAAATAAAAAGAAGAACTTATCCGATAAATTTTAAAGTGATATAAGTCGCTTGAGGTAAATTTATTTATATTAAGCCGACCAATATTATAATAAAATCAGTCACCTAAATGGAAAGAAAATACCATTTCATTCCTCTGGTCGTTATTGCTACACTGTTGGTCGTAAAAGTGGCGGTCGGCAAAGTACAGGATTTCTATTACCCAAAAGGGTCTAAATTTGAGTCGTAGCATGGTCGGTACGACGTAAAATGGGTCGGCCGGCGTCGACTTTGTGTTGTTTAGGTAAATCTGACCAAAATGAATGAAATTGAAAAGATTTCCTCCCAAATCCGACCTTTTAAGTTGTGAAAAATTCAGACTGTATTGCTTGGATCTGCTTTTATATAAAAATAGTTTATATTTTTCTTTTTTATATTTTGCCACTTCTTAATGGTTTTCAAACCGAAATATCATCTGTTAGAACATAAAATAATTTCGTGACGATGCCACACAACAGAGTGGCGAAATATTAAAAAAATATATAAATTAAAGTTTTTTCTTATATATAAATACCCCTTAAGCTTTAATAATAATTTGTAAACAAAAGTTTAATGAATTTTTTTTTTATTTAATAATAATTTTGATGAATTTTCAATTTATAAAAAATGATCAATTTCAAAATTTTTATTTAAAAAATTTTTTAAGAAAAACTATACATATACTTATGTTAACCAGTTAGAAATTAAAATAATTTAAAAATTCGCTTCCACGTTAATTTTTTGTTTTTGTTTATTTAGTTTTAATTTTATATAATAATTCTGATATTTTTTTTATTTAGTTAAATTTTTAATTTTACTTCTTTTGCGATTTAATTTAGTTCCAAATTTGATTACTTTTAAAGCAGAAAGAGAAGTAATTTTTACAATTTGCTAAATCAACATGTGGACATTTTCAAATTGGTCTCCAACTTATATTGAACTTATCTGCTGCCATTGTTCTTACAAGGTTAACGGCACATGAAGCCAGTCAATAAGATAGAAACTTCGACATATTGTTTTCGAAATAAATGTAAAGAATCTGTTTTTATGATTGATGCTCTTTTTTGTATTTTTTTTTAATTCCTCTGATTGATTGTACTAAAAGTTAAAATCAAATTTTTTATCATACATTTTCACAATAAAACAATTGCAACAGTTATTCTCTTTTATAACGATTTTTTTCAAAACACAAGCATTTGAAATAAAATCAACAACAATGCAAAAGAAAATAAAGTTATAATAAATTTAACAAGATTTTCTGATTGCAATGTTAAGGGAAACAAATTAAATGTCAAACCAACACAAATGCATTCAACAGAGGACGACCATATAAAGTCCTAAAGCAAATAAATTTAAAAAAAAGAAAATTTTTGTTTAAAAATACATTTTTCATAAGAGAGAATTTAACAAAAAGTTTCGAACATCGTTTTATTTAACGAACGTTCTGTATAAACTAATAATTATATTAGACATTTTGTATAAATACAAAATCTATAACGAAGCTTTGACAAATATGTTTAAATTGACTAAGTTTGATTTAAAGTTAACTTGACAGTTTGACTGATGAACAATAAGAAGAGAAGTTGGAGAAAAAATTAAATTGAAATTCACCCTATGGCATTTGCAAGACTTTGTATTCACAATCAGTGTATTGCATGCATACAGTTCTAGTCTTCCTTTTTGTGTATATGTTTGTATGTGTCTTTATATACATATGAACTGAAGAACTGCAAAAAACACAAAAAGGAATGATAGAATATAATGTATTATATTTGTAAAAAGTTGTATTTTTAACACTTTACTGGAAGTAGCAAAGGGATACTTTGAAGTTTTGTTACTTACTGTAAAGTATGTCAACTTGTCCATTTGCTTTCTAAAGTAATATATGTACATATCAACTATTATTTGTGAATTTCATCAAAAATTGTAATATTATAGTGCAAACACTAAAATTAGCTCTAAGTCATATAAAGTGATCTAAAGGAATATAACGAAGTATTTGTTGGTTGGAGGTTTTAAAAATTAATTTTTGAAGCTTAAACCGAGGTGTGGTTTTTTTATAACTTTATTTTTATCTACATATTCATATAAAATAGTAACGTGACTGATTGAGTTATCTACTAAGAAGGGATTTTTCGGTAACCTCATATCTACTTAACTAAACAAGAAACAAATAAATTTTGTATTGGATTCTACTCAAAAATTAATTTGATAGGTGTCTGGTACTTTGAGAGCCTGTTTGATAAAAACAGGTAAAAACTTTATTTTCGTATTTTTTTGCGGCCCTTATAACTACTAAGCCAATAAACACAGAGACATAATTTAAACTACGTTCGTCACTTCTCTCAAAAATTAGAATACGTTTTCGGTACTTTTTGGAAAATCATAACGAATGGAAATAAAAACTGGAGGTGAAAAGAACAAAAAAGAGAAAAAGTGTTAATTAGTAAAAAAAAAATACTGGTCCAATTTGAATAAAATTAACGTAGTATAAAAAGAGGAAACTTTAAGCAACCAGTTTGGGTAGCGAGGGAGACCAGGTCCTAGTATATAAACTTATTATTGTATACTTCCACAGTATAACTTGTTTCTAATAAATAATAAAAATTATTCAAAAAAATTAAAACAAAAATACATCCACATATCTTTTAGTACATCAATAACTTTTAAGGCTCGAATAGCGAAAATATTACATATTTATTACAGTATTATATCAACAAAGTTAAAAAACTGACATAATGTTTTTTTATTTCTAATACTTAGTTTCTTAAAATATTTTCATACTGCGGAGTATAACAGTTCTATTCTTATAGTATTGCTGAATATACATACATACATAGATTGCAGGATTACTTTAAGCGATTGCATATATATAAATGAATGTGCTTGGGCATGGCAGTTTTGTATATACATATATACATTCGTATGTATGTATGTGTGTGCTATAAAAATTTTCCCTTTCCTTTATGTTAAGCTATTACTTTTTAATTCTCACAGACAATTGTCATTGAGAATTACAATAAAAAAAAAAAACAGTAAAAATATAATAAAACTAAGGAGAGTAACAATTGTGTTAGTGTGTAAATGGTTTCTATGTATGTATTGTGCAATTGAATACAAATCTAAATTGCAATTTTATGACAATTTAAGTTTAATTTTTAAATAAACGTCAAGAAAATTCAACAAAAAACTAATTATATTTTTGTTAATAAGAACAACGTAAAAAAAGTTCAATGAATATAGTAAAAATAATTGTTTAGATAAATAAAGTGTTAATAAAATACCAACAAGTGCTTAAGCAATTTCACATAATGTATTAAATGCACAGCCACACACAACAACCATGACCCATTTAAGTGTAGTGGAAATCAAAGAAAAAGGAAAAAACTGAAGAAAGTTCTAAAGAACTTAAGTACATCTTCTTTATGTATAAAAATGAAATGGTCCGTGTATGTGATCGCATCACTTGAGAACGGCTCTTATACCACTTTACTTTTCCGAGTTAAAAATTAAAAGGATAGGATCAGGGAATGTGGTACCGCCCAAACAACTCAAATAAATTTTTTGCTAGAAATAAATAATTTATGATATTTAAGAAAATATTATAGCTGACATCTTAAACTAAGCGTAACCCTTTGTGATATCTGTAGGCTTATTTAAGCAAAAATTGCCTTGAGCAGAGGGTGTGGCATCGCCCATAAAAAGAGAATACATAAATAGAGATATTTTAGAGTTGAATACCTTGCAGTTTATGTACGAATTCGATAAAAAGAATACTTTATTTAAAAAATTATATAAAAATTACCTCCTATTCGCTTCTCAATTTTCCTATATTAACACCATGGCTACTAACTAGCAAAAGCTTTGGATTTTTCAGAGACAATCTTTAAAAGTGTGTGGACTAAACCCAGAGTCACAGTGTTTTTCCCACGGCCAGTTGTACGTAGCGTGTTCGAAAGTCGGTACAACATCAATTCTTTTCATTTTCTCCCCCGATAGAAAAGCAAAAAACATTGTTTACCACAACACAAATTCACATACACATTAAACGATGATCCAAACCAAGACCAATCCTTTTTTTTCTAGCAGTTAAAAGCTTAATGTTCGACACTTAAAACATCGTTGTAATGATCTCTTAATTGAAAAGTTTTTTTTTTTTTTGTTTAATTAATAATTGTATCAATTATTACGCTCTGTATATAACTAAATTTCAAACTAATTTTAATCAATTAATTGAAGAAAAATATATGTTAGTTTTTTCTGTGTACTGAAATTGTTGTGTTTTAATTAAAATATTAATATAAAATACTTAAATATACATTTTTTCGCAAAAAGCATTTCTATTTTTTTTGATTAGTAAATAACTTTCGTGCAAAGCCGGGGCTCTCAGCTAGTTTATATATAAAATAAAAGGCAAACAAAAACAAGGATATTTTGCCCACCCGTTTAGTTATTTTCAAATACAATTTATTGTTAAATCAACAATTGTAAGTAAAATGGTCGTTAAAGTAAAAGCAAAGAAACTTATTCAAAAATATATATTTTTTAAATATTTTTATTTAACATATTAAAACTATTTAAAAAAATTAAATATATAATTTCATGAATTGATAATCTTTTAAAGACATATCAGGCAAACTAGATATGTAGTTGTTTTTTTTTTTTTTTGCATTAAGGACTCTTATGAATGTGTTTGTACTCATGTATGCATTAATGTGTGTGTCTCAAATAATTAAACTCAATCAATCATTCGATGTATTGTTTGCATTCACTACAAATTCAAACGGATGTTAATTGATTGAGATTTTACTGTGGAAACCACAAACACAATTTGCTGAAAGTGTTATACGCGTACGAACATCAATGAGAGTTTACGCACTGTGTTTTTCTTTAATTATTACACAGGTCAACAGCAAAAAAAGGCTTGAATAACTTCTATATAGATTTGATGTGTCATGGCAACCTATGTACAAAAATGGTCAAATTTTACAATTCTATGGTAAAGTTTTTTTTTTTAATTTTTAAGTAAAATTCAAGATTTTTTTAGACGTTTCTTCACATAATTAGTGCTAACTCAAAAAAGGTAAGTCTGATATTATTAAAATAAACGCAGAAAAAATTAAATTAAGGTAGTTTTTAATTTGTTTATATATTATGTTTCAATCGGCTAAGTAGTTTCGGAGTTAAAATAAAATATTAAAGAACAAATTTATTTTTTACATTTTATGGTTTGTTGTTAGATTACCAAGCTGTCTATATGCTGCATTTCACTGGTTGCTTAGACCAGATCAT
>NDXZ01020040.1:78159-95091 GCA_003055125.1 Paykullia maculata
AATGTGTTTTGTTTTTCTTTTTTTTTCAGTGTCAATATGACGAATAAATATTTTCTTGCTATTTATTTTTTACGTGAAAATAGCAGTTTTTTTGGTTTTAAAAAAAAATAATAACAAATCGAAAACGGCAAAAATTGTTCAGTTTTATTGCTTTGTCGCAAAGCTACATGGAATAGCAACAAAATGAAATATTGGGCATAAAAATCGATAGATTATTTTCGAATTTATTAACAATTAAGTAAAATTGCTCATTTTCAAAAAATTTCAGTCAGTTGTCTTTTTTTGCTTATACTGGTGGTTAAACAACGAAGTAAGCCGTTTTAAAAATTAAATTGAACCAGTGAATTAAACGGCTACTTCTACCGGGTACTGACAGATTTACCGCTGAAGCAACGCTTCCCAATGACACCGAGGAAGCCTTACATACTAATACTCCAGGGTATGCATAGAACCGCTAACTATATACAAATATTAAACGCTAATTACTTAGACCTAGATTTTGACAATTACGGGTGTGTGATAAAAATCACAAATATGTATCTTAAATGTCATCAGATTTGTCGTCCCCTTTGTTGTCAATATAAGCATTATAACAGTCTACTCAATACTCGAGACTATGGCAAGAAAATTTTGTTACAATTAGATAACATAAAATACTAAACTAGAGTTTAAAAATATCGAAATTTATATGGAAGATAAAATAATTATGTATCGATATATTGCAAAGTTGAATAGTTTTTTTTTAATATCAATATTTTGATATATCGATTTGGCACAGCCGAACATAGCGCTCTTACTTGTTCATTTTTTTCCGTAGTAAATCTATTACAAGCACAATTTTTTGCAGATCTAACGGCTGAATGTTACCGTAAGTTGTGGTCCTTAATAAGCAATATACATACATACATATTACATGTATGTACATATTTCGGTGAGACGTTTATCTCATTTTGATGTTAATCTTTATACATACATACAGACATACATACATTCACACATACATACATACATACATACATATATACATACATACATACTTCTATATACATAATGAAAATATTTTTTTTAACACATTAACAAACACGTGTACAACTTGAATCATTAATCTATCTTTTGTATCCAAAATAAGAATTTACAAACAAAATCATATCATTATTTGGGATGCCCAATAACAAAAATTTGTTGGGCAATACATTTTTTCCAGAAAAGCTTATTTGCTGTTGCCAAAAAAAGGGTCAAGCAACTGACTATTATATAAAGAGAAACATAGACACGTGCACACACACACATGCACAGTCACACATTCCTTTCACTTAAACGAAAGTAAATAAAATAAAAAAAGACAAATGAACCAAATATTTTATAAGGAAAATCATTTAAGCGAAAAAAAGGAAATACAAAAAAAGCAAAGAAAATTTAAACAAACTATGTATCACATTTAATATTCATGAATCTTGAACTGTGATACTAATAAAAAGAAAAAAAAACACCAGGAAAGTTGTTTTAATGAAATAAACTTGTTTTCATTCTTAAGTTCATTAAAAAGGATATGTTTTATATTTCCAATGTAGATAATATTGTAAACAGCAGAAATTGAAAAGCAGTGTTTTATTTATAAAATAAAATATGGGCCCTATTACGAACGTCTAAAAGAATATGTTTGTCAATTTTGCAAACTGGTTGTGTAATTGTGTGATACTTTTGTTATAGATGTGTAACTAACCATCATATGTATGTCCTACTCATCAGCTGTACTACTGATTGCCTGTGTTGCCATGTCGAGCTTGTAAGTTACGCTTGTTATGAGATTGTTTCTTTTCTATATCATTTATGGATACAAACTTGCATGCACATTGATGTTCATTTTATTTTTCTAGTTCGTAGATTTACCAATTACAGATGTACTTGTAATAATCAAAATAATAAAAAAATCCTTCATTAACATAAAAGCAAGTCTATGGGACGAAATAATTGAAATGTTAAGATTTTTGATGCTTTAAAAAAGTTGTTAACAAAACTAACCTAAAACCATAGATAAGGGTAGTACACTGAATTTTGAGGGAAATCAACATTGCATACTCCACTCAATAAAATTGCAGAAAATATATGTTTCACTATACTTTTACCAGCTTAATAATATAAAATATATATAAAATAACGACAAATGTTTTATTTATTAAGCTGATCAAGAGAAAGTTTTGATAAATTTTCTTCTTTAAAAACTGTTTTTCAATAATTTTATTTTAATGCATTAAATTATTTTTTAGTAGATGAGCCAGATAAATTTGTTTCTTTATCATACAAAGTTTAATGATACAATTCTACAAATCTCTAATTTTGCATTTCCTTGGTATGGAGGTACTCATGACCCCGGTTTGATTTTATTCTTTTTTGCCATAAATTATGTAGTAATTATCTGAGTTAGAAGGGCTGGACGTGGCAAACGGCGGGGAATACCTAATCTCATTTACCTTTTCTACATTTGGCTATCTTCCCCTTTCTACTATTAACTTATCCTTCTCTTTTTCTAGGACTATCACAATGGGTGAAATGGTGGACCCCCCTTTGGGGCCCACTACAAGTTCTCAAGCCTCATCTGACCTAATCTTTTATCAATGTTTACTTTCTCTGTCTGCTTTTGGTCCCATTAAGGCAAATATCAAAATAACCTATTTAAAATTTAATTAAATTTTGATGATTACAGTTCCAAAAATAATTTTAAAAAAAGTTTTTTAGGTGCAATTGCACCTTAAAGAGAATTTTCTATTAAAATTTTGTTTTTGTTTGAAGTTGGACAAATTGTAGTAGCGACATAAGGGATAAGAGATTTTTGAATTGTTGACATCAAGAAAGTAAGTACAAAATCGTTTATATATTTTTGTTTTTAAATTAAAAACCTTAAATTAATTACAAAAATGTTAAAGCGGCTTAAAGAAGAAATTAAAGGAATTTTAAAAAATTTTATAAAAAAAAATTTACCTTTAAAATAAATAAAAGAAAAAGCAGAAACCCCCACAATCGTTTTATTTGTTCTTTCATTCCATTTGTTTTAATATGTTTCAAGGCCACCGACACAGATCAAACATTAAAAGTACGCAACTATTTAATGGCAAACGTTAAAAGGAAAATAAATTCTTTTTATAATCCTTTACAGTGATTTCCGTTGTCTGTTTGTTGGTTTTCCAACAATGTTGTCATATAAATAAATGTTGGCATTTGTAAGCAGTTTTAATGTAGAGTCAATGCTGTTTGTTGCCTGCCTTCAACATATTTCAAGTGCATTAAATCGTAGAGCACATGCAGCCTTAAGTGATTAAAATGAACTGACGTCAAAATGTTACTCGATATTTATAAGAATGAAAAAGTGCTTAAAGAATTAAATTCTAAAATAATTATAAGCTCTCGTATGTTCTATTTAAAACCTTGTTTTTTAACCGCAAACAAAGACTAATTTTGTAATTATAAAAAAAAATACTCTGTATTTTAGAAAATTTAAAAGACTAAAGTTTATTTAAATTATAATTTCTGCCTTTAAAGTTGCTTTAGTTTCAATAATGAAAGAACGATTTTTTGCATTACTTTTATTTTTTTACTTATTTGCTGGCATTCAAGCGTTTTGTGTACAAAATTGTAACGTTCCGAATTCTAGTGAAAGATTTAATACACGTCTATATTTAAGTGTCACTGCTACCGCTGTCATAATTATAGTTTTAATTTTTACATTTTGGTTAATTGATAGAAAATTGTTTCCCAATAAAGTGCAAGTGGAAACGCCAAATCCAGCCTTAAGAAATGTTTTTATAGTCTAAAAAAAATGTATCCTTATTTAAGAATATAAAAAGTAAAAAAAAAAAATATTATAAATTAAAATGCTTACAATAGCAAATGATTGATTTGTATAAAATTTTAATAAAATCTCATTGTGAGCTCACAACATAAAAACAAATTAAATAAAAATGATTCTTTTTATTAAATTTTCGAGCCCAAACTTTTGGTACCCAGTCTGGTCCTAAGCAATCAAACGCTGACTCTGACACAGGTGTAAAAACAACAGATCTGCCGATGGGTAAATATTTTTCGGTATTTAAGGCTAAAATTAATGTCATCTGATTGTGTGCCTTCTCAGATAATATACATATGTCAAACAAATCAAAAATATAAGGGATACACAAGCCACTCATATGTCATATGTCCTAAAAATTTAAAATGGTTTAAGTTACTTTTCATACTAAAAGTATCCTAAAATAATATGACTCTGACTGTTATGTTTATTGTGCTGTCGTAAACTATCCTAAGCCAAACAGAAAAAGCAATAACAACGAACTTAAACCATTTAAAATTTTTAGGATATAAGACAATATGATATCATAAGTTGGTTGTGAATACCCAATTTATATATATGATTATATTATGTATATAAAATAGTAACGTGACTAATTGATTGCTTCATCATCGCAAAGCCCGAAAGCGTAAAGCTAGAGACATGAACTTTGGACTGTGGGTTCCTCTCCTGTTCTACAGAACCACTAAGAAGGCATTTTTTGATACTCACATACTTAAAGGGTGAAAAAGGGAATCATCTTATATCTTATACCTAATATCTGATAGCATTGTTTTCTACTCAAAAAATAAGTCATATACTTTTTAGTTTGCAAGTAAAAAGTACCAAAAGTGTAGACTAAAAGTACTAAAATGTACTAGTGAATCACTGGTTCCAATGTCTACATATGATTCCAAAAGAACTACCTAGTCAATAGTACCAATGTCAGTAGTAGTTTTTCAATGACACGCACATGTTAAATGTCTATAGTTAATAGCATTATCTGGGGTATTATAAGTCGGCAGTGCTGGTGACTGTGTCAATGGTACAGTTTCACTATTGACATTTCCTGCAGGTAATTTAAACAACGTTCGCCACTTTTCCTAAAAAAAAGAATGCATTTTCGTTACTTTTTGGAAACTCAAACGTATAGGCATAAAAACTGTGCTAATTTTTGAAACTATTTTAAAGCCAAACATTTTTTAAACTTTAATAGAACTTAGGTTTATCCCACCTTCTCCTAATAAACATACAACTATTTAAGAAATAAATTTTGACAATAGAATGGTGATGGAAAGAACCAAAAGTGCGGCCAAACGGGAAAAAGTGTTAATTAATAAAAACAAACTGGTCCGATTTAAATAAAAGTTGAAATAGGGGTTCCTTAGATATAAAAAAATTGCGTGGTAAAAAAGGCGTAACCAGTTTGAGGTAGTTTAGTATAAGATAATAAACAAAATGTTTTACTTATAATAATAATAATAACATTTATCAGTTTATGAACATATGCACATATGTATGTACATTAAGGCGGCAGCCGATTTTTTTTTTAAATTTTAAAGTGTTCAGATCCGAATATTATGACATTTGGTCTGAATATTCAGTGCTGAAAATTTTAGCCAAATTGGACAACGCCTTCTGGATGCTCTTCGAGGTCAAAGGTCATTTATATGCTAATTTTTCAATTTTTATGAAATAAATTTGTGAACCTCATTTTTTTCTACATAATTTAACAAAAAATATAGATTTATTCCCTGGCCCAGAAAATGCGAACAATATTTTCTTTTTTTAAATAAATTTATTTCGAACAAAAACAAAAAGTTTAAATTTGTTTTTGTTTAAAATACATATATTTATTCCAAAGAAAATATCGTTTACATTTTGTGGACCATGCAGTTAATTATTTTAAAAAAAATTACATTCAAAAATTTTTTTGGATATTAACCCTTGTATATCATTTGGTTCAAAATGACCCACAAGTTGTATTATCTCTAAATTCTTTAAAATTCTCCATTACTTGATAGAAATTAATAAATACTTTTGCTTAAGTATATGAATTGCAATAAAAAAAAATAAAATTAAATTAACCCTATGAAATATTTTGAGACAATGTAAACTTCACAAACTTTATTTGAAAAATTAAATTTTTTTTTATTTCATAAATAAAGCAATTATATTGAAACTAAAAAATAAGTTACAGAAACGAAAACTGACCAAACTTGCCCCCTTATAGTTGTATATTTTTCATTTATGCAAAACCTACTGCATTAATGCCATTTGTCCTGCATATTTTTTTTTAGCGCTAGACTATAATAATAAAGTGTAACTTTGAAAAATATTTCATGTAAAAGCATTTAATAAAATAAAATACACAATATTTTTGCTTAGAGATATGATCGGTATTTTTTTAATAGAAGTTTTATATAATTTACTGAAATTTAAACACTTCTTGAATTTAAATTTTTTTTTTTGGAATCGTTAATTTGCTGCAACGTAGTAATAACTCGATTAAAATGCTTTTAAATGTTATTAGGCAATTTACTGATAACATTTTTTCAATTTGCATAAAAATTGCATTTTGTGTTAAAGAGAATCATGGTGAGTTTATATCAATTTAAAAACCGTTTTGATATTAACGCTCATTACAAAAATGTTCTGAAAATACTGAAAACTACAAAGCATTCGGGAACACACAAAAACTCTTTGCAGAGCCCTAATGTGGAAAATGTTTTGCAGTGCTCAATTCAAAATTTAGAATTTTTTTTTTTTAAATGAACAATATGTTTTCAGCGATTGTGTTAAGTTTATTTTTAACCTCCATATTCAGAAACAGTTTTTAAATTTATCAAAGGTTTATTCAGCTAATTTTGTATGGTAATGTCGCTTAACAACCTTTAATAAATTAAAACATTGATTATGAATCCGGCAATCGATTTGTTTCACAAAATTATCTATTTGGGCTTATTTTCGTTAAGTTATCTACTTTGTAAGCTAATTTACTAATAGCTGAAATTTAAAAGCACTTTATATTTACTATTGATGGCCCGGTTTCAAAATATTCTTGATAGGTTATCGTTATGTCCCTGAATTTAGCCAATGAGCCCAGTAGAGAAGCACCCAAAAATACGGCATTTTTACGATCGGATTTAGCATGAATGCGTATAGTAGCATCTGGTTCTGCCATTAAATGCAACTCTTTGTTAAGACGACGTTGTATGCCAGGATACAAAGTATTGCCCCCACTTAAAACAATATGATCATAAAGTAAATGTTTAATAGATGGATCGGACAACTGAATAGCTCTATAGATATTTTCATGTATGCCGCCAGTTTTTAGATCCAACATGGTGGGCCAAAATAAGGCTTCTGTACTACGTAGAAGTTCATTGTCTAATTGCAAAAAATTTCCATCGGGTAAACGATAAGATTTTGAGTGAAGTTTGGCTTTTTCTAATTCATCTTTATAGTCAAATCCAACATAGCACAAGTTTTCTTTGATATTTCTCAAAAATTCTCTATCGGCGTTATTTTGAAAATATTCCAAAGCTTCTGGTTTATGTGATAAAATATTTTCCAACATTTTATTTATATCCTTGCCACCCAAGGGTATATAGCGAGAGCTATGCGGAATGGTGAGGCCTTCATATACTGGCACAATATGAGTTTGTCCCTCCCCAGAGTCCAGTACAACACCAGTGTAAAATCCGTATGCATATAAGGCTAAAGGAGGTGCAGGTGCCAGAAAAAAAGATTTAAAGGAAAATTTTTCCAACATTAATTCCAGTAACTTTTCACGATTTCTTCCCGGGTTATTAGGAGTTTCAGTTAATAGTATACTAAAATTAGAGGGATCTATTTGCAGTTCCTCTTTAAAAATATACTCAAAATATACTTCCATATCGTCCCAATTTTGTATAATACCTCTTTCGATCGGTGAGTTGAGATTAAGTACAGCACGCTTCTCCTGTGCCTTGACCCCTACGAAAGTTTCTTCTTTAGAACTATGAAAAGCAGATCTGTGCTTAGGTCTACCCACTATAGAGGGCAAAGAAATACGTTCCTGTTTATCTCCGGCAAACCCAGCTTTGCAAGCAAACGAACCACAATCTATTATCAACAGATCACTACCAGGTACAGAAAAGTCAGCTTAATGAAGAAAAGAGTTGAAATCAAATTCTTTTTTTTATATAAGGAAGTTTAATTTTTTTACTTTCTATAGTTTGGGTTTCTATTTCAGTCTTTTTGTTTGCAAAGGGCCAACAGCTAAAACCCATTCATACGATTTTTAAATAACTTTTTTTTAATTTTGAATTTTTAGTCTTTTACACAATCGGGTTAAAATCTACGTTTTTGTTTTGTTAATCACACATTAAATTTCTTTAAATTGAAAATAGTACCGAAGAGAATTATTAAAGGTTTAAATAGCAGTTTTTTATGATCATATTGTTAAGAAAAAGATAAATGCTATTAGAAATAATAAAAAAAAATTATTAAATATTTTTTTGTTTTGGTTTGATTTGTCAGTTCAATTTTTTTTTTAATGTACTGTGGGTCTCTTCTCATATAAATGAGGTATAATATACAGTGAAGTTAATAAAGATAAAAACTAAAAAATTTTTTAATACCCTAACACTAGTAATAAAAAGTTTGTATATTAAAAAAAAATGCATTTATATTTAAACTCATAAAAACAAGATCTTTACAAAGAGACCATTTACATACCTTTAATTTCGTAGAAAGCATTTTTATAAGAATAAATCAATATTAGATCGACTTGTAGAACGTAGTTTACAAGGACGGGTAGATATAGGCGGCAATGTTGTTTTGGTAGCGTTTGTCTTACCTATTGATTTTTAAATAAACATTAATGCCAAATCTTCATGGCAAGTTACACCCATTGAGAAGCACATCCAAATAATAACAGGCCGCCAACTATTCGCTCTTATTAAAAACCTCTTAAGTTGCTGCGTCGCTACGTTAAATGATTTTTAAATTTTTTTTTAAACTTTAATCTCCAGAGAACCCTTAAAAGTTGCTGTGCTTTTTCGTTAAAACAATAACAACATTTTTTTAAAAAATATTTTTAAAAGTCCGTCTTGTACTAATTATTTGAAAAAAACTACACCATTTTTCATTGAAATTGAGAAAATTCCAAATAAAACTGAGAATTTCAATGAAAACTAGTGTAGTTGTAATAATTTCGGATAATTTTTATTGCCAAAATAAAATCGAAATATTTTTCACAATTTCGCTTTATGAGTTGCTTAGAAAGAATTTAATTTAAAAAAAATCTCCTTAAGAGATCTTTTAGAAAGATTTCCAATGCACCATTTGCAGACCAGAGTCTCGATACTCCTGATATGATATCAAATAATCACGCAATTTTGGGCAAACACCTACCAATGAAGCTCCCAAAAAAACTATGTTTTCTCTTTGCGGCAACAAATTGATCTTAACATCTACCTTGGGTCCAGCATAGACTCTTACCTCCCACAGCAAACGTTCTCTTAAGCCGGAAATCATAGTATTGCCACCGCATAGACATATATTGCCATATAATCGTTTTTTGAGCTCAGAGTCACAGGATTCAATGCATTCGTGAATTTTTTTCGGTATACCACCTGTCTGAATGCCAATCAACTCAGGCTTGAATAGTACTTCGGGCACACGAAATCCCTCATTTGTCATACTAATCTTAGTACCATCTTGCAGTTTAGCATCATCTGCTTTGAAATTACGATTCTTTAGTTCATCTTCATAGTTTAAAACAATATTGCAACTAACACGTTTGATTTCATCAAGAACATTCTGTTCGTTACGTTTGCCACGAAAATATTTTTCATTACCATTTTCAGTTAAAAGTTGACCCATAAATTTGGTTAAATCATCGCCGCCTAATGGTAGATGTCTATAAGAATGCTTTATGTAATCACCATCTTTAACGGCAACAATATGAGTTTGCCCAGCACCAGATTCCACCACAACTCCTGTTGTTGAACCATAACCATACATGCCCATTGGTGTAGATGGCATCAACATACATGAATTACATAGAAATTTTTCAAAAATCAATTCGGCTGTTTTTTCCCGATTAGCTGGTGGATTATTAGGCGGTTCTATAATCATTATTCGTTCCGATCTAGGGTTAATTTGTAAACCTTTCTCAAAAACATGTTCCAGTAATTCTTCAGCAGAGTACCAGTCTTTAATAAAGCCACGTTCCACCGGATACGTTAGTTTATACGGATCAGAACTGGTAAAGGCCTTACTTCCATACGCCTCTTTAGTGACATTGTCGACAGTGAATTTACCCACAACAGTAGGCATTGTTATGAGAGGTTTCTCTTCACCAGCAAAACCAGCTTTTAACACAGAGGAACCAAGATCAATTATAGTCACTCTATTTTGTGCCTTCTGGTCATCTAATATATAAAAGGTGCTAAATTATATGGCTGGTATTTTTATAACTCATCTTTGCTTACGATCTGAGGTTTGTGTTTCTACGACTATTTCGACTCCCTTTTTAGGACTGGATTCGCACTTAGCTGGCTTCTTTTCACAACACCTACATTAAATACATAAATAAAAGCATTAATTAATTATATTTCCTGAACTTTTTACCCAAAACAACTCATATTGCAGAATTTTGAATTTTGTTAGCCAAAAAATTGAATGTTTATTTAACGAAAAATTTTTAACTTAATAGAAATGTCTTAAATTTAAAAATGTATACATATGTACATATGTATATGTAATTGTCATTCTTATGACATACATACACATGTTTACATATGTATGTTGGGCTCCTTGGCCCCAATTTAAATATTACAAATTCGAAAATAGAAAATGGTTCCAAAAAAAACGAAAAATGGCCTAAAAAAAGTAATAAAATTTAAAGAGAAGGAAACATGGAAAATTGCCCCAAATTATTCCTTAATATAAGCTAAATGAGAAAAGGACCCAAAGTTAAAATGGTCTAAATCTTCTATATTTAGGACGATAACACAATAAAACAAAATAGAGATATTCAAAATTTTGTGAAATAAAAATAAAATGTTGTATCTATAAATGAGATGACGAAATAATACTACAAGAAAACGCTTTTAAGCTTCGCTTAAAAAAGTGTTATAGACAAGTGTTGTAGAGCGCAGGGAAATTAAACTCTGATAGATTCGAATTGCTGACTTCGATATAGTCTTTGGCCGGGCATAGGTACTTGTAATACTGGTGGTTTCCAAATGCCAGCTTTGCCAAGGTAAAGTTTTTCTTGATAAAATGATTATCTGCGTTCTTTGGACCTAATAACACTTAAGTCATGGATACTACATCAGATTATGTTGAGATCATTGATGTTACGACACAGGGTAATATGGCAAAATACCTAAATTTTACAAAGCTGGAACATGTAAATACATACAAACATACATACACGTCTTATTATAGAACTACACATGGTAAAGGGTATATAAGATTTGGCACAGCCAAATATACTGTTTTATACTAATAAAATGTCATTAATGGATACAAAATTGTACAGCATTCGATATCGATCGCAATTTTGTTCGAACGTGCGAATAATGCCGTATTCTGCCGCTGTTCATTTTTTAAACATTTTTCTTTAGTTTTTGCACTCAGATTTTATAAATTTCTAAATTCAAAAATTGAAAATGGCTTTAAAAAAAACACCAAAAATGGGCCTAAATTTTTGTGTTGTTATATTCAATAAAAAATATTGAGGTTATTTTTCATTATGTCAATATATTAAGATCTTTTTGGGGCCATTTTTGCATTTTTTGGGGCCATTTTCATCTCGAATTTGGCCAGGGATGGATGTGTTTAATCGATCTTTTTTTTTGTTTGATTTAATTTTTAAGTAGAATTATTTTTAATCCTTTGAATATTTTTAAATTATTAGCAATACATTTTTTAAAAATATAATACCACAAATTGTTTAAAAATTTTGTTTTTGAAATTTTGTAAAATTTGAATGTTACGAAAACATTAATTTAAGACAATTTTAGTAAGACTGATATAAATGCAGTTAAAACATTCCGTCTCGGCTATTTTACGATGTCGGGTTTTTTTGTACATAAACTAATGCATTTTTAAGTTAGATCTACAGTTAAACATTTTTTTATTTAATTATTTCCCACTGTATTTTACACATGAATTGTCAAATTATTTACTGTAATATTAATACATGTCTTGTAAAACGTTTGAAGAGATCTTTTACATACTTTTAATTTCGTAGAAAGCTATTTTATAAAAATAATAGGCGGCAATGCTGTTTTGGTAGCATTTGTCTTACTTATTGATATGATGATCATTAATGCCAAATCTTCATGGCAATTGACATCATTAAGCAGCACATCCAAATAATAAAAGTAACATGACCTCAACAGGCCGACAACATCTATCTTATTAAAAACCCTTTAAGTTGCTGCGTCACTACGTTAAATGATTTTTACAATTTTTTAAAGCCTTTATCTCTAGAGAGCGCAAAAAACTTGCTTGGCTTTTTCGTTAAAACAATAACAACATTTGTAAAAAAATATTTTTAAAAGTCCATCAATGATTGTAATAAAATGTTTAGGTTGTACTAATAATTAGAAAATAAAAGTTGTTGTAATAATTTCAGATAATTTTTATTGCCAAAATTGAACTCTAATATTTTTCACACTTATGCTTATGAGTTGTTCGGAAGAATTTAATTTTAATAATCTTTAGAAAGATTTCTTTAGAAAAATTTCGTATGCACTATTTGCGTACCAGCTTCTTGATACTCCCTATAAGATATCAAATATTCATGCAATCTTTGGCAAAGACCTAAAGCTGCAGCTCCCATATAAACCACTCTTTCTCTATTCGGCATAGTTTTGATCTTAACATTAACGTTGTTGCTAGCAAGGGATCTTACTTCCCACAGCATACGATCTTTTATGCCGGAAAACATAGTGCTGCCACCGCACAGACATATATTGTTATATAATTCATCTCTCAACGCAGAGTCACAGGATTCAACGCATTCGCAAATATTTTGTGGTATACCACCTGTCTGAATGCCAATCATCTCAGGCTTGAATAGTAATTCAGGCACACGAAATACCTCACTTTTTAAATCAATCTTAGTACCATCTTGCAGTACACTATGACCTGCTAATAAATCAGGATCCATTTCATGTTTTTTCATTTCATCTTCATAGTTTAAAACAACATTGCAACCAACATGTTTAATTTCATTAAGAATTTCGAGCTCGTTACGTTTGCCATGAAAATATTTTTCATTACCACTTTGAGTTAAAAGTTGACCCAGAAATTTGGATAAATCATCGCCGCCTAACGGTAGATGTCTATAAGAACTCTTTATGTAATCACCATCTTTAACGGCAACAATATGAGTTTGCCCAGCACCAGATTCCACCACAACACCTGTTTTTAAACCGTAACCATACATGCCCATTGGTGTTGATGGAACCAACAGAAATGATTTAAATTGAAATTTTTCAAAAATCAATTCGGCTGTTTTTTCCCGATTAGCGGCGGGATTATTAGGCGGCTCTGTAAACATTAATTCTTCCAACTTAGGCTGCATTTTTAAGCCTTGCTCAAAAACATGTTCCAGTAATTCTTCAGCAGTATACCAATCATTGATAAAACCACGCTCCACCGGATGCGTTAGTTTATACTCATTGGAACTAGCAAGGGCCTGATTTCCAAACACCTTTCTTGTGTAATTGCCGGAATTGTGTTTACCCACAACAGAGGGCATTGTTACTTTAGGTAAGTCATCAGCAAAGCCTGCTTTTAACACAGAGGTACCAAGATCAACAATAGCCACTGAATTGTGTGGATTCAGTGCATCTAATACATAAAAGGTGGTTATTTATATGACTGGTGTTTTTATAACTAATATTTGCTTACGATCTGAGGTTTGTGTTTCTATGACCTTTCCTTCTATCATTCTAAGACCGACTCCGCCTTTATTTGGCTTCTTTTCAACGCCGCACAACCTATATAAATATAAATTGAAGCATTAATATATAATATTTATATTTCGTTAATTTTTTACCCAAAACATGCCATATTGCAGAATTTTGAATTTTGTTAGCCAAAAAATTGATATTTTATTCAACAAAAAATTGAATGTTTATTCTACGAAAAATTCAAACTTTAATGAAAATGTCGTAAAATAAAAAAAAACATACATTGAAAAAGAAATTTGTTATTTATGAAGAACAAGTAAAAATTAAATGGATATTCTAACATAAATTTATTATTAAATTTTTTACTTTATGTTTAATTAGTTTTGTGGACCTTTAATATTCGCTTTTGTGGTAGATTATTGTTTGGCTTTTGGTCATAAATTTATATTGTAAATAAAAATCTTAAATTAAAGTTGTTGTTTTATTTTGAAAAATATTTTTATTATAAACTTCGATATTTTTTTAAACAAGTTAATAAACTTATAAACAAATAAGAAGTTTTCAACTCAGATGACACGTGTCAAACAATGTTTAATTATGTAGAAAATTGCTGAAATGTCACCAGGTGTGTTTTCGTCTTTTTTTTGGCTTATATCCCGGTCAGTTATTAAGCATACATACATACATACATAAAAATATGGATTCTTTCTAATATTATTATTGTTTTTGAATAAATATATCTGCAACAGAATAGTTAATTCATGTTTTAATTTACTCAGATTACTTTAATATTTTCACTTCTATAGTCCGGATAACTTGATAATCCGACCTTGTCTAAAACTATATGTGTCCACATTATCGAAGTTGCACTGTATGTGTATAAGTACATACATATATCTTTAGTGCGTTTGATAGTAAAATTTGTCTAATGCAAAGTTAATATCAATTAAATCTGTTACAAAACATAATCAAGTGGCATCTCTGAACAGTTAGTTTTTTCGCTTGAAACGCTGTATGATATTTAAGAAAACGTATCTTGACGTAATTTAGCACATTTTCTTGCTTAGATTAACATACCAGAAGAATTGCTATGTATACGTTCACATGAGAGCATTTCTACCTCTAAACAGAAAAGCAATTCATACCAAGATGGGCTTTGTTTTAAAGAAACAAAAACAAAACTGAACTAATTAAGTAGCGAATAGTAACATAAATATGTACATAAGTACCAGCGAGCATTAAAGACAAAGTTGTTGCAATATTTTATTAAAAATTAACAATAGGCTTTCTTTATTAGAGACCTTTTTTATAAATGTTGTCTCTATTAAAATATTAAATTTTTAATATTGAATTTTTAATTCTATTCTATTCAAAGCTTAGTTGGTAATAATTTCATTCATCAACTTTTAAAAACAAACTTTTTTTTAATGTCTATTTTGATACAATTTTTTTTTGGTTTTAACAAATTTTATATAAGGCCTTTTCATAGACAATTACTTAGAATATATGTATATCGTCGCCTTAGAGTTACTTTCTAACTTATTTTACAGAAAAGACAAAAAAATTTCTATATTTTGTAGCTTCTTAAGCTAACAAACATCAAACCTTTTTCAACACTTAGAGTCCTAAATTGAAATAAATGTTTTTTTTTTAGTCGATGCGGCGTCTTTTCCTCTATCCAACGGTGTAAAAATGTCAATTAATGTAAAAAATTGACTTTGCAGGTTTACACTCTAAACCGACGATATGTAACTGTTTTTTTATTTTTGTTAGAAAATATTTGCAAAATAAAGAGCAAATACAAAAAATGCTTGCACATCAAAATTTGTATAAAACAAATTTTGCATTTTCTTTTAAGAAATAAAACAAACTTTTAATTACAAAAGTTGTTCTTCATTAGAAATATTTGTGGCAAAGTGTTAAATAAACAACGTAAAGTCTAGTCAGTTTGTTAAATATTTTAGGAATAAATTAATATAGTTGTTTTGAAAAAGGAAAATAATAAAAAACTCACTTTTATATATGTATTTAAAAACATTTTGTATATATTTTGCATATATGATAGATATATCGATGCTACAAACACGTCGATATGTCAACTCAAAGCTTCGGAAACTTAATACATGAATTTAACAAACGCAAACAATAACAAGCAAATGAAGCTCTTCACTGTATTAATAAAGAATATTTCATTGCATTTTTTTACTAGGAACTATGTCATTAATGAAACAATTTCAGTAAATAATTAGTTTACTAAGCCTTTATACAAATACTTTTCGGGACTGTAACATTAATTAATATTCATGTTTCATCTAACGCAAGGCCGAGAGCCAAAAACAATCTAGAGCGTAAGCTGTTTTGTGAACGTGAATTTTATCAAAAGTAAAAATGGGATTTTAAACAAACGAAAAATAAAAAAAATATAAAAATTTTTAATTTATATTTATGTATATGTTGTATATAAGTATTAAATATTGCACTACATCTTGTATTATTTTCAATTTTCTTTTTTAATTTATGGTAATATTACGGTCTCCCTAATTAATCGCCATTTTAGGTATTACTGGCCCCACTGTGCATCCTTTAAACACAACAAAACAATGTATTTCAGCTAAATATCAAACGTAATTCTTATACGATAGTTTATAAGGACATTTTTCCATACAAAAATTTTATAACACATAGACTTTACAACTACATACGTTAATAACAGAACAAAAAACGACTCAATCTCTATGATATGAATTCGCATTGCATTATTCACAAACATGTCAACGGAATAACAACGAAATCGACTAAAATTAACAATATAATTTACCCAAACTATACAAAGTGGAAAATTGTCAAAGTGTATTCATTGCCAATGACCTCTAAACATTCATACATAAATGAACTCAATTTAGATTGTAGATAGACATCTTGAAGGTTATGACAATGACAATGACTTTGAGTCTTGCAAGGATTCTAAATATTATTTGAGGATGTTCCTTTATTCATTTAACTTTTTTTACGTTGGATTAAGAAACACATCAGCAGGGAAACCGTAATATGCAATTGCATAATTTTTTCTGTGCTATGTATTTCAAAAGTTTTTATGAGTTTGAGAATCGATTTGTTAGTGCATATTTTTCTTTATTTTACATATTTCTGTCTTTATTTTTATACCCTTCACACACACACATGTGGTAA
>NDXZ01020047.1:4263-38772 GCA_003055125.1 Paykullia maculata
AAAGGACTTTATCCCTGCATTAATACATTTGTATAACAAAAGCAAATACAATTACTTTTGAATAGATGTTCAGGATATCTGTTTTATGTACGAAAATCTTTTAAATGTTTAATATTATTTAACATTATGTTTTCACAGATTAGTTTTATATTACCCTCTACTGTTTGTTGAAAAAGTGATGACTAAAACTTTTATTTTATTTATGTGTTTTTGCGTTTTCTTTGTTTTTCGTTTTTTACTTACCTTGAAGCAAACAACAAATAAGTATGAAAATTCGTGTATCAAATGCGAGATTCATTTTCACAGCATAATCCTTTCTCCTTTCCCTTTTGTTTTATCTATAGTTTTTCGCTTTCTGCTGGTTTTATGCGTATTTTATTGAAATTGTTGTATTCTTTTGATTTTGTTTTTTTTTTTTGAATTTTGCAAACCCAAAAAAGCACTTGATTGTTATTGTGTGCGTTCTTATTTAAACAGTATGTATGTATGTTTATGTATGTTGTGCTGTAGGTGCTTGTTTGTATGAATGTGTGCGAAAAATTGTTGCTCTCAAAACTTGTGAAACTTTACATCAGCTTGTACATAAGTGTTATACATTTTTACATTATTTCCTTTTATCTACTTTTAATCATAAAGATGAGTACATTGTATTTGTGAAAGTTTATTTTTTATTGTTGGCAGTTTTATATGTATTATTTTCGTTCTTACAGGTTTTATTTTTGTTGCCTTCATTTGATATGCCAATTGAAACGTATAGATAATTTATATTTCTTTTTTTGCTTCTCCCTCCCCCCTGTTAGCAACAAATACGTTTGATTGCGGATTTTTTTAACAACACCCTCTTTATTCTTTGTGCTATTGTGCGTAAAATTTTCAAATTGATATGTTAAAAGTTGATATGCTCTAATTTAACGTAACACGTTGTATTGTTCGTTATCTTTAGGGTTGTGTGGAAAGTTGCAAAGTTTCATTTTTATTACGGCAAACAGCGGCATAAATTGTTTTGTTAACTCGACATTTATTTTCATCTGTTTTCCTTTAATTTGAATATAACGAATTTATTGTTGATTTTAAAGTTGACTTAACAATTTCTTTCCAAATCTGTTTTATGGCAAATTAAATTATTTAAATTATATTTTGCATTAAAAAAAATTATTTCATCTTCTAATTTAATTTTTCATTTTAATTTAACAATCATTTATTTATTTTTTCTTTATTTACTCTCTTGTTACATTCAGTTTATCTTTATTATAGCTTAACTTTCTCATGTTCTTTTCTTTATACGTTTTTTTTTCTTTTATTATAGTCTTTTTATTTCCCTTAGTCAATTTATTGGCTTGAAGTATTTTTCATTGTAATCGCCTTTCAGTTCAAATATTTCTGGGCCAAAAAATACATTTTCTTTGCTATTTTTTCCTTTTTTTTTGCTGTTAAACTCCTGCTGTTGTGCGTCTGTATATGTATCTGCCTGTGACCAGGTGTCATTTGTAGCAAGATTTCCTTGGAAATTTTTATTTTTTTATTATTGTCATTTATTTGACGTCTTAAATTGTTAAGTGTATACACATAAATGTATGTTTGTACATATTTGCTTTTTTATCTCATTTTTTCGTATTAAATCTGAAAATGAAAAAAAAAGTGAAATTTTAAAATTTAGTTAAGAGCACCTTAATAAATATTGATTGTTTAAACAGCAATAAATAATTTTTTTTCCCAAGATATAAAATGCAAATAGTCGATATAAAAAAAAACAATGAACAAACATTTTACACCGATTGAATTTTAAATATTTATGATTTAACACAATATTTTATTATTACTTAAGAACGCAAATCATTTTTTGTTAGAGAGAAGCTAGAGTTATTGAAAAGCACAAAAGTAAATCCTTAAAAGTAAAATCATTTTAACTTTAATTCGTTTTACTTTTACAAGGTGGCCGAAAGAACTTAAGATTTTTTTAATTAATGGACATTTTTATATTTATTTGGAGATTAAAATAGCTATCATCATTATAAACTAGCGTTTGCGTACTCTTTGAACGTTCCAATGGTTTTTTGTACATTTCTGGGTTCAAAAACGAATAAACTTATAAATAGATGTCTTACTGTTTTGTATTATCGCATCATTTAAGTAACTAGAATTTCTTCACCAAACTGCCTGGCTGTAATTATAGCAGGGTGTGATGTGGGACAGACAGTATTAAGAAAAAATCAAGATCAGTCAGCCAAACTTAAAAAAATTGAAGAGGAACATTTTATTTTTTAGTTTCGTATTATGACAACGTCATATAAAAGACAAATGAATGATAATGTATATCCTTTCGCATTAGATAATCAGCAGATTGTGGCTGACTTTATAAACGCAGTTTGCAAAGCAAAACTGCAGTGCATAGTGCTCATAAATACAGTAGACTTAATTTTGGCAATGCCGCATGTTCGCTAATGCATGGTATCCCATTTCAATGCGCAATATTTTTTGATTTTGTGCATTGTTTTTAATTATGATTTTTAAAAAAATTTTCTTGACGTTTAAATTTGTATTTATATTTATTACGATTTTTAGTTTTATACATACTCGTAGTGAGAATAAATGGAACCAGACGCTATTCATAAAAGAAATTATGGCATTTGCCAATTTAGAAAATCGTACCCAGTTTGTGAAACTAACAAAAAAAAAACACATAACAAAACATTTATGCGTTCATAAATGTATGAAAATGTCACGGCTTTATTTGACAAAGCAGTTTGGCTATAAAATGTTGCTTTGCCTTGTAAGCGCATTTTTTCAGTGTTGCATTGCAAACTGCGTTTATGAAAACAACCTGTATTTAAGATTCTAAACAGTCACATTTACTATTATTTAATAACACTTTAATATACAAATTTATCTAACATTTTCTAAAACTAGAAAATTTTAAGCATTTTGGGAATGCATTAAAAATTTCAAAAATATTGCCTGTGAAAACATAGTAATTTAAAAGAAGCTAATAAAGAGAATTTACGATAAGAAATGAGAGCATATTGCGTATAAAAAACGTCACGTTATCATAGTCTAGTGTAATATTTATTACATTTCAAACGGAAGTTAAAAATGTAAAAATATAAAAACCCAACATCCGGTAATATGTTTCCTCGAAAATGTAAGTGCTTAAATATAAGTGGTTGCCGTTTTTTCATGCAGCCTGAAAATTATTTATAAATATGTTTATATGTAAATGTTTATACACATAAATATAACATCACAAAAAGTAATATATACATATGTAGGTGTATAATACGCAGAATGTTCAGAGTATTTTTGTAGATATTTTTTAAATATGTATATGCAATTGTATATATAAAAACAACTATTTTTTTTTTCATTTTAATAATTAAAATGTTTGCTAGGAACTTAATTTTTATTCACATTTGTATATGGGCTTAAATTAAGAAAGAAGAGGTGTATAGTTTTCGATTTTAAGTTTTACTAAATATTAAAATACATTTAATTTAAGAAAACAGAAAGTTTTTCATGAGTTTTATGTTTTCGAACAATATATCAAAGATTATCTAGCTATATAGATAAATTTGTATTGATTTGTACCGAAAGTGCAAAAATATATCGCTAGATGTGCCATAAAAGTGTAGAGCCATCTTTCAGTAACTTTTTGTGATATTTCTTTGAATTCATTGCTTATTAATTTTTGATATATTTGCGTATGATTATTAATAAATCATTAACAATGGAATAATACTCATACGTAAAATTATTTTCGTTATGGGTAAGTAAATAAACCTTCGACATCACATGCTTCGATTGTCATATGTCACTATATATATTTATGTAGAAAGTTTTAATTTTTTTATCTACTTATATTATAATACACAGAAAAAAATAAAAAATTGCTTTAATCACCAAAATGACTCAACCAAGGAAAAAAATTTTCAAATTTGCACCTATCACCAAAATGATTATATGAATTACTTAAAATATTAAAAATATAAAAACAGCGATTATTTCCCATTAACAAAATTTTAGATTTTAATTAAAAATTAATTAAAAAAATAAATTATTTAAGACAAATTGTTGATTGAATTTATCAAAATGGTAATTAAAATAATATCAATGTCATTGAAATGAAAACATTTGCGACATCTATCGTTACCTCGAAACAACGTCTTATATGATTGGGTGGTGTGTACAGATTCTGGCTAAATTAAGTGGTGTGTGTGGCTTTTTTTAAATTTTATTTTAGTAGTTTAATAGTGATTCGAACCGGGGTACTTCGGTTTTAAAGTTCGATGATCTAACAACTACACCATGCAGCCGACAAAAATATAAAAAGCAAAATCAGTTTTTAATATTTTAAAATTTTTCAATAGGAGCTTAACTCAATTAAGACAGTTGATTGAATGAAATAATTATTTAATTAAAAAAAAAATTTTTTTTTGTTGATTAAATAATTAATTGAGTTAATTAAAACCGTAATTAAATTTAATTCTGAATTCTAATAACACCTTAATTGAAAAAAAGTGCCTATATTTTATTCAGTGATAGCTATGTATATTTTACCTATTTTTACTTCTAAGCGTATAATGAACAACATGAATTATTTCATTTTGCATATAGTGTTTATAAAACAACAAGCAAATATTTTTACTAAATTTCTGAAAAGCTGAAAAACTTTTAGTATATTTTTGAATGTTGTTGATACACTGGACTTTAACATTTTCAACCAAAAATATTCTACAAGTTTCTTAATTTGAGATATATGTATGCGGGTCCAGCTAGAATATGATATGTACAACAATTTGTCCTTATAGCTATGATTTTTTTCGCTTTGTTATCAGTTTTGTTTAATACACTAATAACTAACAATATTATAAGGAGGTACCTAAAAATTTTAAATCTGTAAATAACAACTACATTTAACCCTTAAATGCATGAGGTCAGGACCTTAAGTGGAGACCAAGCTACCCTTATGTAAAAAAGCTCGCTGAGCTCGAATTGGGCATTTATTTTAAACTTCAAAAAAGTCTGGCCAGACCTGTGTGTAAAAAAATTAACTTCAGTAAAAAACTAAATAGAAAGTGCGATTTAATTTTAAAAAAATATGAAAAAATAAACAAAATCACGAAACTAAAAAAAGTGACACTTATCTTCTATCCCTCATAAATTAATGACCTATGTCGAGCCACAGGCAATATCACATACTTCTGAAAGTTTAGTCAATATGCCTATATAGAATCTTATATCAAATTTTTAATTTTCTAAAAAATTTAATAAAAAACAAAAAAAATATCGCAAGCTTTAAATACAAAGCAAATTTTGTCTAATGAAACTAAAGCATCATCGTAATATATAAAAAGGTTTGGTTTCTTTACTTAACATTGTAAAGTAAAAGCCCTTTGACGGATATCATCAGCAGCGAAGTCTAAAAATGATCGGTAGCTTGGCATATTCTTTTTCTAGCCGTTCAGCCCAAGTGTCTGATTTGTTACGATAGCACCGTTAATATAGCAATTACATTGACATAACGGGTAAACATTCCTCGTAAATCAAAGAAAGTGTATTTAGGTACAAGAAAAATAATACAGCAAGGGGGTTTTGATTTGCAAAATTTACTTTTTTGTTGTTTTAATGTCTACAAATCACACACTTATGCACACATAATGTCAATCGTTTAGTTTCTTGATTTCGTAAGGTGTTTTTTCTATGTAAAATGGGTTCTGTGTTAAGTATTTTCGTTTTTTTTCTATCCGAAACAATTTTTTTGTAACTAAAAATTTTTTGTAAGTAATTCTTTTTTGCTTACACATTTGCCATTTATATTGAACTCTTAAATCACTTCTTTGAAATACCTCAAAGATATTTTTTACAAATATTTTTGAAGGAAAAAAAACAAGTTAGTTTAAAGAAGAAGTCTGAGAAAATATTTATTCCAGGTTTAAATATTTCTTACCTAACTCAATCGCATTTTTGATATTCATTCTGAAAAATACAACTCAGATAAGCTAGTATTGTATCATTATTTTTAAAATAATAAAGATTTTGTCTTTTTTGACACCGTGCTCAAATTTTAATTAATCAATGGATCGTTTTCATTTAAATTGTTTTAAAGTTATTTCATAAAATTCTAAAGCTTGATTTTTTTGAGGGCCCGAACGTATCCTTATAAGACCGCAAACTTTTTTTAATATCTTAAATATTTATTTAAGAGGGAGCATTGGTTCTTTGCTTAGGGCGAAAATTTCTTTTCATAAGAATACTTTTTGAGCCTCTGACAATCAAACCGTTTTGTTAAACTGTCCCGGAACAAATCTTAAAAGTTTCTATCGCTCAGCAAGGGTTATTTAAGGTTACTAACGGGATGGTTTACTGGAAATTGTGGTGTTAGACGCCATCAATTTATTAATGGAAACACTTAGACCAAACCGAGTAGATTTTGTCAGATGAGTGATGAGTCTCGGAGCATATGCTATGAGATTACCCTGCATTAATGGCACGCAGAATGAAATTCTTTGGTGAGCCGACTATGAGAACGAAGAAAATACACGGTCTCTCACCTAAAAGGACAATTGGGTTTATTCGCAGCCATCTGGGAGTAACGAGAGGCTGCAAAAAAGATCTGAAAGTTCGTGGTGCTTAAGGCTTTCTATAAACAATAATAATAATAGCTATTTTTTATGTTGTCTTATAACTTGTCTGGACCTTACTGTTATCCAAAACTGATTTTTAATACAGAAATACATAATAGATTTTAATTATTAAGTGAATTTCATTATACAAATACTTACGGCATTACACAAAATAACAAAATTGTAAATACCCTCTTTTACCACTTACGGTGGTATAATATATAATATTTTTTTATTTAAGACTCGTGACTTTTTTCTTTCAGGATTGCTTTTCTTTATATATGTATGTACATATGTTAAAAAAAACAAAATATGTACATGGGTTTAAATAAATGTATATCTTTATTAGAGACATACAAGCACCTGTGTGTATGTAAAGTGAAAGGAGACCTAAAAAAATCATAAACAAAAACCAAGAATTTAGCTTGTACAAATTCATTTAAGCACTTTTCCTTCTGGGCTAACATATGTTGGCTTGAATATATTTATTTTCAGTGAAATTATAATAACTTTTTTTTATGACAGCTTTCAGTTCATTTTAATTGTATTTATGGAACAAAATGTTCATTTATCAAACTATAAAACGAAAACTGCTGTTTAAGTTCTCAGCACTCGGTGACGCATGATTAATGTTGAATTCAATTATAAATGAGAATCGTAAAAACATTTCATGAGCTACCACATTGATAAACTTTGTGCGTAGGAACATTTAAAATATTTAATTTTGCAGTTGTGTAGGTGATTTTGTATGCTTCTTTTAACAATGCACTGAAAAAAACTCATTTAATTTATTTTTTCAACAATATTATGTGTAATTAAAAAAATTAGTTACGGAAAAATTCTTAAAAAAAGTTAATTACATATTAAATTAATATCGCATATTTCTAAAAAAATTCAAAAGAAAACATATAAATAAAGCAAATAAAATCTTCTCTATTAAAACATTTTTGAAGCAAGTCATTATTATATAGTATTATTAGTTTATTTTTTAAACATTGTTACTATTTATTAATTTGTATTAATTTAATTGTTATCTGTTATTGATTATTTTTCAAATTAGAAGCAACTCTATGCATTTGTATTATTTCTTTTTTTATACAATTGTGTTCACAATTATGTTTATTACTTTTTATGTAAAACTGAGTGTTTAAAATAGTATATAAGCAGCACCAGTTGTATGAATATTTTCAGTTAGCATTTTGCCGTTCAACAGCAAGGAACATTGTCTAGGCTTTTTCAAAGTACCGGACGTGAACTTTTGTTGTTGAATTATCAAAAAATCTAATAAAATAATTTTTTAAAATAAAACTTAAATAAAGTTAATGAACATCTATAATCTTCGCAACAAGCTTTATTCATTTTTATTAAAAAATAGTTATATTTCGATTCTAAGTATAAAAGTTTGCTACAGCAGAAAGCGAAAAAAAACTTTACAGTATGAAAAACACTAGCGCGATTGAATCTTTGCATTTATCTTTGTATTACATGTGGGTCCTGTTTTAAATTGTTTGATGACTGCCTGAGTTGCATTATTTTTTTTTCCTCTAAGGATACTTACACACAAAGAAAAAACCTGGTTGAGTATGGTCACGGTAATATGATTACAGACAATTTTAAAATTTTATGATTACTGCAATCAGAATATGATTGCCACAATAAAAATATTGTTGTAGTCGTATCTTACGTCAATACCATGATTATATATATGGTTGCAAAAATCTTTATATGTTTGTCTAAATTATAATCTTTGTTACTGATAACCATAAAAATGATGGTTTCAGATTATGGTTATCCCATATTCTAAAACCATCATATATATGATTGTCTGTAACAAAGTTTTTAATTTGGACAAACAATAATGATAATATGATCATGGTATTGATGTGAAATATTACTACAACCATATTATGATTGTGGTCATCATATAACGATTGCATAATCATAGAATTTTTATATTGCCTGTGATCATATTACCGTGAACATACTCAACCATGTTTTTTCTCTGGGTGTACGATAAAAATATCCAACAGATCGACATCATCCTCTTTTGGATTTGGCTACTATTTTATCATTTACTTGACAACTCTTAGATTTTTTCATGGATTTTTAACAGACATATACTTATTGGCCACAACTTGATCACCATATTCTATTCTATTTCTTTAAGTTTAATAGTGGATATTTACATTCATTCTTTTAATTATTGCAAACAACACTTAGTTTGTTTATAACAAAAAGTTTTGATATAAAGTTTAGTCAAAAAATAAAAAGTGTTGCATACGATTATGCGTCATTTGTGTATAAGAAAGAATAAAAAAAAACTTTTAGTTAATATTTTAAAAACAAAATTTTTAACTGAAGGTAAACAATTGTTAGCTCTAATACCAATAAAAGTTTTGTGTTTCTAATTACAACTGTAACATTATGCCTAAATTATTTTTTCTTGGTTTTTTTCTTAAACAATCTGAAAATCGACTTAAAAAGGATATTAAAAGTTCACTTTAAAAGAATTTAAAACAAAAATTTATATTGGAATAAAATTTTCATTAATTAAACCTGAATATGTAATTCAAGCATTTTAAGGCAAACATATACACACGCATACAAACACACACACCCATCGACTTATTGTTATAAAGCACCCTTATGTAAATAGTTATAATCGTCTTTACACTTAATTATTATTTTGTTTAAATATTTACTATAATTTGTTTCTTGAACTTTTATACAAACATACATTATAAAAAAAATTTTTAATTTCATACAATTATGTAAAATTTGAAAACTGCAGTTGTCCTTATCTCAACCTGCTAAGAGTCGCTAAAATGGTAAAGTTTTAAAAACAAAAATCGTTAACAATTTAAACAAGCAATTTTTTAATGCTCTGTGAACAAAATGTATTGCTACAAAGTATAAGAGAAAACTATTGTTGTTTATTTGAAACCTTTTTAAATACAAGCAACCCGCCCCCTTGCTTATATATAAATATTCAGTTTAATATTAGTTTTTAATTACTAATGAATAAAACATAATTTTTTCATTAAACTTTTTTAGTTTATTTTCGTTTAAACTTTAACTTTTGATAAATGAAGTCAACAGTCCCTAAAGGTTTATTGTCTGTCATGTCTATACCTTAATCAGATAATAACATTTTCTTAATCAATAACTTTTACTCCCTAAGTTAAACTAATCTATTTGAAAGTAAATTTTTTTTTAAACAAAACACACCCTAAACAAAAATAAAAAAAAATTGTTTTTATTTGACCTCCTAAATTTTGTTTAAAGGTTTCTTTATATAATTTTCAAGCAATATTTTCTAATCACAATATGTTTATACATTTCTTTTATAATAAAAATCTTAAGAAATATATATAAATATAACAATGCTGACATATAAAAAATGTGTGTGCGTGCATGTGTGTCTTGATTTTATATTAATATAAATGTACACACCTTTAAATATCCCAAGGCATAAAAAAGGCCAAGAGCACAAAAATTATTTATGAATAACAAAAGGACAATCACGAAATACAAAAAAAAGTATAACACAAATTTAAATATTTAAGTAAAAGCAGGTGAAAACGTTACTAAGCGCAAGAAAATAAAACAGACCGTAAATATACATATAATGGAATCATTTGGAATATTTTCTATAAAAATAAATAAAAAAAGTGGGAAAAATATCTAAAGAAAAAATAATAATGAAATAAAACAACAAATAAACACGTAAAAAAGCCAAATGTTAAAATGCCAGAATGAACTCATATACACACACAACAGCATTTTAGGTCTACAACTACAGTGGTGGGTAAAAGTAAAAAAATATTTACATTATTAAAGTTTTGTATTTTAAAAAGAAATGTTGACGCTGATAAGTAAAAAAAGAAATGTATAAAACTTTTTATATATATAAGTCGATTTTTATATAGAATCCGTTTTTTAAAACTAAACGAATTCTAAATATTAACTCAACCAGGGTTCAATCAAGTTTAAAGCTTTTTTGTAAGGGGTTGGAAAGAAGAAGTTTTTTTTTGAAATGTATATGTTTATGTTAAAAAAAAATATCGTAAGATTGTAAACAAAAATTTATCATTGCTACTTATTTGCACAGTACTGTATACTTGTGTATCTGTCATAATACTGGTCGTATTATTATAACAGCATAAATATACACACTACAAAACTTAACACTAACAAAAACCTACAATAAGCCCTAAAGAACTTATAAAATAAATACATTTTCTTATCATACCTTTTGCCATGTTTGTTTTTGTTTTTGCTTTTTCTTACCGGCCTACTTATTCTGAAATATCTTTTATTATAAGTTTGCCAATTCATTAATAGTTTTTGCAGTTTTTGCTGATGATCCCACAGAAAAGTATGCTTTAAATCTTTTAAGTAAATGGGGTATCTGTTTTAAAAGATTTGTAAAACTCTAATCGATATAATCGAACTAAAATTAAACGGTTTAGGAAGTGTTTTGTAATGAACAAGAACTTTTAAAAATACTACAATATATTTTACGAAATATGGAAAAATTTTTATATAAAAATGTTATTAAATACTTTTACATAAATCTGTTTTGCAACTTAAACAAATAATATTTTATTTTTGTTACTCGAAATATTATTAAAACCGATTTGTAATGGTATTAATCTATTGACATAATTTAATACTAATAAAAAATATAATTTATATTGTGACAATAGCCAGTTTGCTATTATTCCTCCTGAATCATTTTAAATATTTTCAAAATATTTTTTTTTATGAAGTTTATGGGTTTTATTTTATAGGTGAAAAATTTTACAACCAACATTAATATTAAGAATTATATTTAAAAACCAGCCAATAGCCCTAATTCACGCAGTAGCTGTGTTATACTGGTGTCAGAAAAGTAAGTTATGGTTTGAGCTATAAAATAAGTCTCTAATGGCAATTGTCCCACCTTCATCGTAAAGCAGTTACGACTATGTGGTTTGCTTAAGAAAAAGATTTATTATGGAAAAAAAGTAAAAATGCTTGATGATATTTGGCGATACCGAATATTGAATACCCTCTTTCAATTACTAAGTATTTATAAAATATTGTCATATATATGTAGAATTTATTAAAACTTCTTTATAATGATTGAAAAAAAAAATTTTTTTATGTTCTTTTACCTTTTTTAAAATTATGAAGTTTATTGTAATTTAAAAAGAAAAACGTTTTTAAAAAATTTCAGAAATTTATCAAATTTTCCAGTTAATAATTATTATTCCCACAACAGAAATTATGAAACCACAAGAGTAAAACTAGATTGTAAGAACTATATCAAGGCGAATTGGTACAACAAAGCAACTATTTTCATAGAGTCGTTTTGTCAAAAGTTTGAATTCGCCATGGAAAAAATGTAAACAAACAAAAATAAAATTACTAAAAAAAACTCGTGTTTATTAAAAAATTCATAAATTTTAAAAAAGAGCTGATTTTAAACAGAGAAAATAAAAGTCCTGAACAACAGCAGCAGCAGTAACATTCACAAACTTGAGAAATAAACAACATTTTGTTTAAAATTCAAAAAATCACGGCAGCTGTTTTCTTTTTGTTTGTATACAAATAATTAATAAACAAAGTTTGACAATAAGCCTCTCAATCAGCTGGGCTGTCAAGGTCACCTGTAATAAATTCGACTTGAACTAAATAGTTTGATTGGTTAAGAACTCGGCTGCAGCAACTTATTTATTTTTCAAGTGTGAAAAACCAATTGTTTTTGCCAAAAAAAAACCAAACCAAATACAAATAAACTCTTAAAAAACTCATCTGCAATCGAATTTTTCCTTTGTGATCGCAGAGTTTCTACTGAAAGAATCATAACCCTTTTGGATTGAACGACTATAAAGTAACAAGATTGCAAACAAATGCTCTATGCTAAGAAATATTTATTTAACGATTTATTCTATATTTTCTTGTAGTATTATATTTTTGATATTTTCTCTGTGTACTAACCAAACGAGTACCTTCACAAATGCTTTTTCGTTCAGCTCTTTTTGCAAAAAATCAATTCCCAAAAAAAAAAATTTTTGTACCAAATATTAGTGTTTTTTTTAAATTAAATACTGGAAGGACGTATAATATCCGTTGCCGCCAAAATTAATTTTTTTTTCTGTTTTTCTTCTCAGGAGTTACAGCATCTAGTTACATAAACAAAAATATAAAATCTTAAAAAAAGTATAAACAAACTCATAAAAATTTAATCTTAAGTTATGTAAACATGTAATGAAATGTATATTTGTTTGTGTATGTGTGTGCCAGTAAAACACTTGGTCAAGAAAAGGAAATTCAAAACAAATTTCTTTGCAAAATATGAAAAATTTACAATGTGTTAAAAACCAAAATAATATCATTAAAATAAAGTCAAACGTTTATGACGTTTTACAACGGTAATTAACCATGTTTATAACGCCTCCGGTCTCAGTTAGTTAATTTTTCTTTTAAATTTTATATACTTTAAGGCTAAAACATTATATTCATAATGGCAGGGAGCCAAGTATGCCATTTTAAAATATATAAATACGTTTACAGTACAAAAAATATCTCATGTACAAGAAAAAAAATATTTTTGTCTTAAGTTTAGATGCCTGTTTACGAAGCATTCCAATAAATAATGAAACAAGTAGAAAATCAAGTCATTTTATATTTTTCGATATTTTTATTTACTTCTACTTTATTCCAAGTATTTCTATTCGTTTTACGATGTCCATGACTATTAAATAGAAGCAAAACACATGAATAAAGTGATAGAAATAACGTAAAGCAAAATACTTTATATATTGTGGAAGGGATGGGCAAAAAAAACAAAGAAATGAAAATATTTGCTGAATTGACTGAATTAATAAAATTCGTGTGAAAATCAGTTTATATACGCATACAAGATTAAATATATATTAAAGTGTTTATATCTTTCATACACAAAAAAAAACATATAATGTTCGTATATCTGTATCTTTATCTCAAATAAATCCATTTTTAAAGAAATTGTTTATCAACTTTGCTCATTTAAGTTTTCTTAAATTTTACGCAATCGTTGTCACTTTCTTTGAAAGACAAGAAAAAACTTTATTTCCTTGTTTAATAGTAAAGTTTAATTTCCGTCACAGACGTTTACAAAGTTCAACATCAATTTAATTCGTGTCTTATTTCCGTGTGTTTTTAACCTGTCACTCTGATTAGGGGAGAGATAATTTTGTAAAACTTTGTTTGTCTTACTTTGGCATCGTTCTTATATACAGGCCGTAAAAACTTTTATTTTTATACACTTCCTCTTCTTGCAGAACTCATTAGGCAAAAAATAAAATCAATAGAGATTAAATTGTTCACAACTTTCAATGTTGCCGTCTTCGCAGTTTTTCAGCCAATTTATTTATTGCCCATCCATTTACGCTGTCAACTTAAAATTTGTGAATTAATATTTTGCCTAACTTTTATTTTTAATTTTATAAATCGCTTGGAAAAGTTTTTAAACTTATGGCTTTTAAGTAAATTGTATTATTCTCAACTTTTTTAATTTAATTTTAGTTTATAATTCTTTTATCCAAGACGACTACCTTAAATAGCAAAGATATTTTATTATAGCATTTTTGTCTATGTTCACATTGTAGCCAAACAAGAATATAAATTTACCCTGGTATGAGTAACCGGGCAGCCGGGTACTATTTTGTTTTCAAAGAAGAATTATTTACAAAAAACTTAAACTTAGAAATCTGAAATTTCTTGAGAACTTTGTGTTCATTTTGTTAAAATCTTTATTAAATCTGATACGACAGTCTGATGAGATATTCTGTAAATTTGGTTCCAGGTTCCATATAAATATCATGTGTCGCCAATTCTGCAAAAATGTTATTAGCCACTGATTATTTATATGCTAAGCTATGTATATAACTATTCTACTAAAAGCCTTCCGATTTTTTTCCCTTTGGGTTTATTATAATATGATATGATTTTTTGGTTACTTGTATAAAATAATCTCAAAAAGGAAGTCGTCTAAAGGAAGGCATTAAGCAACCATTAAATGCAGATAAGTATAACTATTTTTTGTCGCTTAAACAAGGTGTAACATATTATTTCATTAAATTGGGTAAAATTAATTTTACAGTTCATAAATGGTCTGAAAAAAATCAAAATGTAAAAAAAAACTAAAAAAAAATCGAAATCAAAGTAAAGTTTGCCACAAATAAATTTTTCGTTAATGCCAATCTCTAACAAAATTAACATAACAAGTGGTATTTAGTTCGTCATTGGTTCTATATACCACCCACTCTTAGATATCAACTGAACGTTTGTCAAAGTGTTAATAATATTACAGTTAAGATAAAATTTATCACAAATAAGATTTACGTTAACACTAGTTCTCTTGCTCGACTTTTTTATTAACTGTTAAAATTGCCTAAGCAACACAGTTTGGTCATGACGACGTCGGTACAGTGTCTAAAGTCGACTATGGCCAAAGCCTCCAACGTTGTACCGACCAGGCTATGACTCAAATTTAAACCATTTCGGGGAAAAGAAATCTTTTTTGACCAACAGTGTAACAATAGATCAGATCAGAAGAAAGAGATTCTATTTTCATTCAATTTAGGTGACTGATTTTATAATAATGTTGGTCGGCTAAATATTGATAAACAATAACTTTTATCTTTTAAATATATTTTGCAATTGAAATTTATGGAACATGCAAAACTTCTAATCGCTTAAACGGTAACGCTGAAATTTTCACTGGTTAAAGTTTATGTTCTACTTCGAAAAAATACATCCCCCAATGAAAAATATAATATTTGCAAAACAATTTGGGCCCCTAATCATAGTCAAAAACAAAGTATACTTAAAGAGTTGTAAAGTATACTTTTGGTAAAAATTACATAAAAACACAAAATAAGCAGTCTTTTGCTAAATACAGCAGCCTTCATTTCTTCCCTAATTTTTGTTTTTATATAAAATTAATTTAAAAGGGACAATAAGTCCTTGAAAAGGTTGTTTTTCACTTTTTTTTAATAAATAAATATTTTTTTTTTAAATTTTTAACATTTCTGATTTCTTCTTTTTTGTTTCATTCGTTAACATTATACAAAATCAGCTCATCAGAGTTCCCACTTGCTCATATATTGTTACAACATTTTGTGAAAACATTTTACAATTTAATGTTTATTTTGAAACATACTTTATTTTTTCTTATAACAGCGAAATAGTTAAAAAAAGGTTTTTAATTTAAAGCCGTTTTTTAAAAGAACCGACTCCAGTTAATAACTATTAATACGGGTCATGATTTTTATTACATTTAAAGTTTTCTTTCAGAGACATTTATTTTAACTGAAAATATTTTTTTTTATTACTGATGCAAAATTAGATAAAAATAAACCATTTCCAATAATTCAAGCATATTAAATCGCTAATAAATATATTTTTTTAATATTCATCATTAAATTTTTGATCACGGCGAAAACTATTTTCATAAAATATGGCAGTTATATGTTTGTATTATCATCCGAGGACATCTAAACAAAAACAACTAATAGTCGCACATATTTTGTCGAAAAAATTACAGTAGCAAGGTAACTAAAAACAACGAGTCATTGCACGACCTTGCTACGTGGTCGTAGTATGGTCAGTACTGAAATAGGAAAATTTTTCTACCAAATCCGACCATTCAAGTCGTGAAAAGTCAGACCCACTCCTGAAAACTGTACCAAAATACAAATTTTGATCGACTTATAGTTGAATCGTAAAAAAAGTCTAGAACAAATAATATTATGCTATTATAGTTTACGGTGGTTGTACTTGACCGACTTATACCTTTTTACTTGTTAAAAAATCAATCGTAAACGAAGATATATTTCCTTCAAATAAATAATCAATATTAGAAACTACACTGGTTTACACTTTCAATGCAAAAATACATAGATAATAACATTTCAAACACAAATAGTTTTTAGCCTTAGTATTTACCAATTAATCTTCTACTTTTATACAATTTTCAGATTATTTTTCCTGCAAGTCCTTTTAGAATTGTTAAATTAGTTTAAAATTTTAAAAATGTATTGAATGTTATGTATTGGATGTAATTTGTATTTAAATATACATACATACATATGTATGTATGTCGTTATTATTTAATGGCAAAAATATTCTAGATTACAAAAACATGTGAATGGAATTTGAAAAGTAGTCTGCATAAACTTTTTACGTATTTTTTTGCAGTTATCAAAGAAAATGTTATTCATTAATTTAATCTTTGTAGGAATTGACAAACATTTTTGAAAAATTAAATAAAATATTTTAGCAAGAGCTTTGGATATGGATAAAGTTGACAAGGTTCAAATCAAAAAAATTTTCTAAAAAATTTTTTATTTACTGATTAGTTTTTAAATGTTTCTACGTAAATTGGAATACAGTTTTTCTTACGTGTCGTGCTATCCGTTGTAGGTTTAACTTATATATTTTTAAAGATATAAAATTTTTAGTTACAAACATTGTCATGTTCTTCAATTTGGTAAAAACTATTTTTATTGAAGTTATATTAAACGAGTAATTTAAACCGAAATAAAAAAATATTCCATCCAGCTTATACTCGGATACATAAACAAAAATTAGTTTTCTTCTATATGCATGTGTTATTTATGTGATATTTCAAATTAACGAATTTATCATTAAAACACCATTTAATATGATGCAAATTACAATGTATTAATAAAAACTCACCACAAATAAAAAATGTGTAAAAAGATAAAGTTGTTTGTATGTTATTGTTAACGAAAACCCTATAAGAGTTTTGTTTTAATATTTTGCCTCCATGATATGCCTGCTTAAAAAAAGCATGGAAGGCCATCAGGGGTAAAAAATTAAAAGAAGCCAAGCTAAACTTAAAATGGGTTAAAAAAAAAGGCTAAAAAATGTTTGAACTAATTTTCTATTCAATTTTTTTTTTCAACTATTATGAACTTTTATTAAAAACTCAATTCTAAGAAAAAAAAATTATAATAGTCTCTGAAAAAAATAAGATAATTTGATTTTGATTTTAAGGTAAAATTACCTAAACAAACTGTTAGTTTTTGCATTTCATTGTGTTCAATTAATCAATTTAACCCTAGCATGGTCACTATTTACATATGTAAATATTTGCTTTCTATATTTACTGCCCAATATAGATATTGTTTGGACTAAGTGACAAACTTTTTATGTTTTTCAAGTGAATAGAAAAACTTAAAAAAAAAATTATTTGCTGTCATTTATTTCGATTTTGTTGTTTTTTCTTCATTATGGGGCACTATTTTCATTTGTTAATTAAAATTTTTGTATGTGTTTTTTTAATAAAATTCAGTTTATTTTATATGTTCAATTATTTTTTATGAGGAACTTTTTGAGTAATTAATAAAAAAAAAATGGCCAAAAATAATGTCTGTCCTTTTATTCCTGTAATTACTTTGTACTCTGTCCAATGATATTGGCTTCATTTGACTCCAGTTTTTTTCATACTTTCTCATTTACTTATGGCTAATCTACCTTTTCAAAGTAGTGGATGTTTTGCAAATATTAAAAGAAAATATTTTTGTTTTTACTTTTATGAAAAATAATAACCTATTATTGATGAAATATTTGAAGGACAATTTCCTGTTAATATTATGTCACTTGCAGATTACATCTAAAATATTATCAAAAAGAGCAGCGATCTCAATAATTATCTAAAACTTTTATAAGAATCTTATAAATCACTTATTGCTAAACACTTGATTAACAATCCAGAAAAAAGCTATGCATAATGAAACTGACGCTGAATGTACCATAACTATCAACACTAATTTGGAGTTGGACAATTACAGGTGTGGATAAAACCTTGTTATTATTAAATTTAATAATATGAGTGCTCTATTCAGATTATGACAAGATTGACAAGATTTGACAAATTTGTATATCGATATATTGCAAAGTAATAGTTTTTAAAATATATCGTTATTTTGATCTTAGTACAAACATGCAAAGACATTTATAATGGTTTTTCCAAACGGAAATTATGAAAAACAGTATTCGTTTCTTTTGCTCTCTTAAGATTACTTTGAACCTTAAATACTTTTCTTTGTTAATAATAAAAGCACGCTCCAATGTTTTTCTATACTAAATCATAATAGACCATCAAAAGCAAACCATGTATGTTTTTGCTAAAATTTCCATAAATTGTAAAAGCAATCAATTTCTCTACCGAAATATATAAGTTTATATATTTATTTAATATTTACAAATAAAAATATTTACACATATATATCCTTTAGAAATACCGAAAACTTTTATCGCTTAATATATAAGTGAGTATGTATTTACAAATGTAAATAGTGCCTCGTTTCGTAGAAAAATATTGGTGCCCAAGATATGGTTAAAACTAGAATTTCGGATAATACTGTTTGTGACTTACTAAACAGATATGTAAGTAAAGAAAATGGGGTAGGGAAAATTTGTAAACTCCCGTTTTGACACCGCCTGCAATTAACTAATTACGAATTTTAGCCCTTATTTTTTTTTTAATGCTTAGAGATGGACCTTGTTTTAATTAATGCGGCAAGTTTTCGTTTAACACAAACTCAACTCTGGCTAACATTTTGTGTAAAAATACTTTTCCTATTTTTGACTCTTTCTTTTTTATCGGTGCGTAAATAATAATGTCAGTGATGCAACAATTTTTACGCTGCCTTCACTTTATTGTATATGAATTAAATGGAAATATTTAGCGTATGCACCACAATTTTAAGGTTACTATACAAAAACTGTAAAAGGGAACTGTTGCTAAGCGATACAAAAAATAAACGTATTTGTGAATTTTGCTTTTAAATCTAAAAGCACAACTACTTTTTATACTTTTATCTTAAGCATTTCACATTATCTTGCTTATCACAACAAATTAAGAGTAACATTGTCCGGTATTAGACAAGGTCAACTTAAACACTAAAGCTGGTGTAATATTGGAATTCTACAAAGCTTAATATATCAATCACAACACTTCGTAACAGATATTTAAATATTGGCAGATACAGTAGTGATTTCTCTTTACATCGGTACTCTTAAAAAATGTATTTTTCTCTCATTTTTGGTTTTATTCTGGCTCAAGCTAATTTTAAATTTCTTAAAAAATGTTTTAATTTTTTATTGTGATAAATGAATAATAATTTTTGAAAAGTAAGTTTTTTGCCGACACTTTTCTTTTTATATTATTATTCTTTATCATCACTAGTTTTATCCTGCTCTAGCTATCAGTGGTGATGATAAAAACCGTGCTGGTTCGTAAAAAACATTTACACATTTGTTTTTATTTGAATTTGATTGTCAATCTTAAATGTTTACATCCAAAAAGGTTAAAAAACATTCAAAAAAAGTATCATAATGAAAGCTGTTGCAAAAATATTAACTAAAAATAAATTCAAAATAAATAAAATATAAGAAAAAAATTAAATAAAAATTAAATTCGAACTTAAACTCCAAACCTTTTTGCACAATAAATTAGTTTAAGTTATATTTCTATGAAAAACCTGTTTTTGCATAAGCACCTTAAAAGTTTATGTATCTTATTATACCCTTCACACACACACATGTGGTGAGGGTATATATAGGTTTGTCATTCCGTTTGTAATTTCTTTAGTATTTATTTGCGACCCTATAAAGTATATATATTCAGGATCCTAATAGATAGGGAAGTCGATTTAGCCATGTCCGTCTGTCCGTCTGTCCGTCTGTCCGTGTGTATGTTGAAATCAAGATTATGTAGCTCCCATAGGTCACTTAGGGTTGTTTATGGTATCAAACTTTTGGAAATGTTTTCGAGAAAATCAATATTGAAAACTGGCAAGATTCATCAATAACCGGCTGAGATATAAGCAAAAAAAGACGACTGCCTCGCTTTTTTAAAGTATTTTTTTACTAAAAAATTATTATATACATGTGTAAGACATATCTTTTGGGGAATTTTAAAGAAAAAATTTTTGATTTTTAAGCTAAAAAATTTTTTTTCGAGATATAAGCAAAAAAAAAATTTTTGTTTGTTTTTTTTAACACAAAAATTATTAATTGGGGGGGAAAAAAATGTTTGTGTACTTTGAAAAAAATTTACACACATAGAGAACGTAGTGAAGGGTATATAAGATTCGGTATAGCCGAATATAGCTCTCTTACTAGTTTTTATCATTTTCATCATTTCATTTGACATTTCTATGTATATGTTTGTTTTCTTTGAAAATAAACATTATTGAATAGTCACATCAAATATCACAAAATACATATTAAATGTGGTAAAGTTTGTTAAAAAAAAGCCTCTAAACGTTAAGAGAGTTTTACGCTTTATAAAACTAATATCTAAGCTCGTAAGTTGTCATAATTAAAAGTTAGAAGTTGTCAAGAGGTATAAAGTCTGCACATTAGAAGTATAAACTTTTACAAAACGAAAAAAAAAACACAAAACAAAAAAAATACATTAATATAGAAACGCCTGCAAAAGAGCTATTGAATATCTTAACAATGTATCTCTATTATTATTAAACTTTCCTAAATTATACGGTTGTCAAAAACATTTGGCCTTAACTCTGACAGAATCAATGATTTTCGTATACAGATTAATGATATACATAAGTCAAAGTCTTTGATTTTCCGGTTATTTATGTAAAAAAAAAATTGTAGACATCCTTTATATGCAATAATAATTTGTTGCTTCGATAGCTCGCTTGCTGATTGCAAACAACAGAAGTTTAAAGGAATTATTTCTTTACTTTCAATACAAGTAACGGCTGAAAAAAATACAAAATACGTTTTCATTATATTATATTCTATTTTGTGTCAATTGCATTCTTTTATCGTCACAAACACACACACACACACAAAATTTTATAATAAAATTCTTAAACTTCAATGGAATCGTACTTAAAATTTTTAAAACGATTACTATTTTAATGAATTGTTCTTAAAAATTTTATAACATAAAAAAATTGCCTGAATTAGGTTTGTTTGTCTTAAACTAAATCCTTTTTGTTTAAAATTATGATTCTTGAATCAAGCATTTTGAACTTTATTTAAGAATATTCGTACTTAATGTATCTTCATGTACTATACGGGACTAAAAAGGAGGCATATGTGGATATTTTAAAACTAAGTACAAAATGGTTGATACAAGAATGATAATTTTAGGCAAAAATGATTTAATTTATGACAAACAGACCTAATTTAGAGAATTGTTTCTTGTTTTAAAGTTTATAAGAATAGTTCTTTAAAATAGTAACATTATTTTACTTGCTTTAAGAATATTTGAGTATAAATCGTTTTAAGAACTAAAATTACGATTTAATTAAAATTGAAGAATTGTATTCTTAAATTTTATTTTGTGTGTGGGACAGTCGTTGTAAATATCCCTTAAAAAGGTTATTTTAAGTTGATTTTACAGTAACTGGGGTTAAGTTGTACACAACTTTGGTTAAATTTCGAAAAATCGTATTGAAAAATGTTATAAATTTATATTAAAAAAAAAAAAATTTAATCATTCCGATAGATCTTGTACATAATTTTATGATTTATAAACTAGGATTTTAGTTAAATAATTACATGTCCTTTTCTTTTCATTTTTATTTTGTCATATTAACTTGCAATTCGGAGGATGTAAATTTGAAGTCACTTATGGTAAGCATCATTTTTATTAGATAACATCTAAATAATGTTACCTCCTGGAAATATAGATTTCTTGTAACAATCTATTAATATTTAAAATTATTACTATTATCAACTTTAAATTTTTATAAAAATCTTTATTTACTATTCAACATGGAAAAAAATGATTTTTGAAATTACAAAAGAGTTGGCTATTGCATTTAACTCAAAAATTTGGCCTATTAAAGGATTTTTGTTTAATTTCTAAAAAAATGTATACAACTTAGGAGAAATGCTAACCAAGATTTTGTATATAACTTTTAAAATTTTACTTGTAACATCATTTCATTTATACATTATTTTAAAAATGTCTCAAAAATATTTTTTAAAAATAAAATACAATTTTTTAATAATTTGTATATGGTTTTTTCTTTTTGTTTTAGACGTAGGCACTTATAAACATATTCTAAACCCTTTTGATGATTCAAAACTGTTTGACTGTTTATGAAAAATTGTTTACATTCAAGGAAAAATTCCTTTAATAAGTTTTGGTGCATGGAGAACCCTCTTATCGAAAATATATATAAAAAAGCTTCATTTAGTCATATAACATTTAGATTAACGATGTATTTTCTTTCAAATGCTTTATATTTTTTATATTTTTTTAAAAAAACTTCCTGTAATTAATTAGTTTACTGCAAAAAAAATTATCTACAGTACTAATTAAAAATTTTACATTTTAAGCCATTCTTCTCTCCTTAGTTTTGTCTAACTTAAAAAAATTTCTAATTAGTAAGAAACTTCCTTCAAAGCAGTGTCACAGTTCAGGAAAATAGTTAATTTGATCTCATGTTATCGTAAACAGCTTCTTTTAGAAAGTTTTGGTTAAATATTTTAATTAATTGCAATATCAGATATATGATATCAGCGGTCATATAATTAAATTAAGACTATTAAAGTTTCATTGAAGCTCTTTTGCTTAGGCTAGATTTTACTTTGAAGAATATTAAATGAAACTTACTTTTAATTAAAATTTGATATTTCTTTGTCATAGTCTATGCCGAATATTACTTCTTACTTTAACACAAAAAGTTTTGCCTTTGAAATTGAACCTGTAAGTTGCAGGTAAGATTTTCCCAATAATTTTTGTAGTATTCTTTCTCTAAGAAATATGTGGAAAAAAAATATTTGAATTCACAAACCTCAAAGTTTTCAAGCAAACAGTCAAATTTTTTTACAATAATGCGACAAAATTTGTAAATTTTCTATCGCAAAAATATGGTATCAACTGTCGAATAGAAACTTTTTAATAAAAACAGGTGTCAAGCACAACAAATGGCAACACTTGTGCAAAAAAAAAAGCTGTTAAAAAAAAGAAAAAAAATCAACAACAACAAACTGATAAGTTACCCACTAACACACAGTTTGAAAGTTTGAAAACTTTTCCAATTATGATTTTTTCTGTTCTTTATATTTCTTTTTTACTTGTTCTGCAGTTACAAGTTCCTTTTCAAAGTTGCTTTGTTTTTCCTATCGCCAATTTTATTTGGAGCATACAAAAAAAAAACCAAATAAACGAAATAAACTAACTTAACTGTGGCTGTATAAAAAAATCACACGTTCGTTTTATGCTGGAATAAAACAAAAAACAAATTCAAATAAAAATTCGTTTCATAAAATAAAATTAAACATTATAGGTTTCAGGAATAAAAACCTAGGAATTCCGTAAATGTTAGCTCACATTAAAGTTGCCAAATCGTTTCTTGGAAACACAACTCATTCACGCACGTGTTTGCAAGAGTATGAAAATTTCGCACCATTTTCATGTTGGCAAATAATGGGAAAATTTATGTTCAAACCATTATGTGCCCAAGTATTCTCCTTTTTATATTTCACATTTATACTTAGGAATACGGAATGTACGTTTATTTTCTAGATTAAACATACATTTACACATATTTATTTATATGCTTATGTGTGTGTTTGTGTGAACCTATACTTACTTTAGTGAAACAAATAAACTTTGATGTATCTAATTATTCCCATAGTGATAAATCCTATTAGTGTTGCTTCAACAAAGCGCACATATCGACACTTAGAAGAAATCACTTAAAATCAACTTTAACAAAAGCACTTGCAAACTTCATTTTTTTTTCGTTGTTTGTAAAGATAATTTTTTTTTCCTTTATATGCCTTCATTTTTTTTCTCAAATTTCAATCACCATTAAATAAATTTTTATTTGTAATTTACATTACATATACATACATATATAAATTAATATTGCATGTGGTAAGATTCTAATACACATACATATTTTTCTTTTAAAATAAAACGTATCCTTGCGCGTCTCGTTATGGGTTTGTTAGCAAATGACGACCACTTTGCAACACATTCCGTTTACAACTAAACGAATTTAAGGTAAAGACTGATTATTTTAAATTGTGTATGTCTGTTTGGAGCTACGACAACAATTCGTGTATGTTTCAACTGCTTATATGTTGCTCCTGGCAAATGAGCAAAGGAAAGCTTTCGCTCGTTGTTTTATATCCTTAGTAAATAAACGAAGAATATAAAACACGGTATTATCGACATTAAAGTGAGTATTTTCATAGTAAAGAGAATGTTTTTGTATGTAAGAGAGATAGTAAGGGAGCGTTGATAAGATGTATACTCTGTTGTTTTTGTAATTTGCAAATTTCTCTCTTTGTTAATCTCTTAAATATAAACTTTAATAATTTCTGTCTATGTTAACAAAATTAATTAAATTTTTTTTTACATATTTATTTTTTAATACAAATACAAAATTTTTTTACGAGTACATAATGCTTAACGGAAAATGAACTGAAAAAGTTAATTTTTAAACATTAAAGAGATATCCTGTTCTTAAATTATTTCCTTAAAAAAACATTAAATTAGTTATATATTTACAAAAAGTAAAAGTAGTTTTTATTAAAAAAATAGTAATAACAGAGAACAGTTTTGAAAAAGTTTTAATTTTTATTAATTTTTTTGTATTAAGTTTTAAATAAATTTTTTAGAAAAAGTCATTGATAAACTGTTTTTTTTTAACAAAGTGTTTACTAAATTTCTTAATGAAAAATTTTGGATTCGTATTAAAAAAAGTTACAAACAAATTATTCTAAGTCCGATAGAACTTTAAATTGTTAAAATAAGACAAACAAATAAATATCAATTCAAAAAATATTTTTATTCGAAACATCTATATATTGCATTAATATTTTAAAATGGCCACCGCGGTTGCTCTTGACGAAACGCTCACGTTGCCCCATAGAAAATAAACGCACGACCTTAGAGGACCATTGACAGGTCCAAATTTCAATAAGTCAATGATTGCGGTTGCTTAGTGGCACATAGCACCATTCTGTTGAAACCACATCTCACCCGGATCAATATCATCATTCATATTTTTAAACAAAAAATCATTGATCATGGTGCGGCAATGATCTCCAATGCTCCCTCTTTATTTTTGGATGCCACTAGCCACTAGAATGCCACTAGCGCTTAAACTGCACAAAACCCTTAGAGCCAAAACTGAGTTTTCTATAAGTTGCACAAATTGATGACTGATTTTCAAGTTAAATCTGTATAATTTAGTAGTGTTGTTCAAGCCTTAACCTATTTATTATGGCAAATCATATATCACAAATGTCAAAAAGTGAGCGCAGTATAACCCTTTTCTAAGTTCTATTGGGAACCCTTTGTAATAAATTAATTCGTTTACAGACTCCTTTTATCATATATATGTATACCTGTAGAAAATATTTCTTAAGCATATTTTATGAAATTTTTTTTGCGAAAACATTAGTCGAAAATTCTCAATAAAAACTTTTCTAATAAATTTTTTTAAAATTTTACTAAAATTTGTCAAAAGAAAATCCCTAACAAATTAAACAATAATTAAAAATGTTTAATGTTGATAACAAACAAATTTATCAATAAAATTTACTACAAAAAATGATTTATATAAATTCAACTGCAAAAAATTTTCCATTACTTTTTTATAGAACATTTTCATTACGATTTCAGAAACGATATTTAACAAATTTTTCCAAGAAAATATTTTACACATTTGTAAAAAAAAAATTTTTAATTATTTTTCTGTAAAAAGGTTTTAGTATTTTTCTGTCCCACAAATTTTTTTGTAGGAAATTAATTTTTCTTTAGAAAATTCTTAATGAATTTTTGTAAAGAAAACCGTCAAAAACTTTTCTCATATGTGTTTTATATTTTTTATAAAAAAACTTTTAACAAATGGCGATCGGTACAAAAAAGGAAACGCAATTGTGGGTAGAGTTTTTGTGAAATCGATGCTACAAGAGCTTTAAATTGAAAACAAGTAACATAAATAATAAACTAAAAAAAGGACGACACATCACAAATCGGGGTACAGTTGAACCAAGGTCTTCTAAACGGCTGATAAAATTAGAATGTGAAGAGGTTTCATTGAGATAAACATAAGGTAGGTTAGATGCTACTTAATTTGTATTTTGTATCTAAAAAAATCCTTTTATACAACGATTTTATTTACCTATTCTAAAAGAAACTTAATTCGAGATTTTTCAATATATTTCTCTTTATTTTCTCTAAATTTACACAACGATTATTATCAGAATAATCTAATCCTTGTTGATTGCATTTGTAAATAACCAACTTTTTAATAAAATGTTAAACAGAGGATATTTTGTTTCAAAATGTCCCTCCTTCTCGTTTTTCCTACCTCTATCGTAAGAAAAGGTTAACACACGCACACGCCTCTATAATATATTTAGTGCAATTTGTAGGTTGTATTTTGTTTTGAAATATTTTAAGACCATTTAGCATTTCCTATCATGCAAGACCACTGTTTCCAAGGAAAATAAAAAAATGTTAATTCATTACTTTTATTTTTCTTTGTAAATAATTAGCACTTTTGATTTGTTTTGTGTATATAAAATGGTGTAGATTTTTTGAAATATTGATTGCATTTTTAGTGGTTACTATATTTGCGTGTGTATTTCCTGGTCTGTCTGTTTTGTAACGGAAATGACTTGGAATAGTTGAAAATAAAATCAAAAAACTTTAATGTGTAAATACCTGAACACAATAATTATAGGCTTGTGGGATCAGCTTTGCTGTCTATGGTTGATTTTATTTGTTGTTATTTTAAATGGTCGACAATTTGTTTGTAAATAAATTATTGCGATAGTTGAATTTTGTTAGAAAACAAAAGCGACAAAAGAGAGAAATCCGTAAATTAAATGCAATCTTTGATTAACAGCCGTTGCATAGTTTTAGGGTTTAATTTTGGATATTGATAAGATGCAATTACAATTTTAGGATCAATTTTAAAAAATTATTATTTACAAATGTAGTACAGAAATGAATATTGTAAAATAAGGATCAAAATCACCCCTTACCAATTATACCTGAAAAACGATCACACGTAAGCACAACCACTTAGTTTGCAGTTGAAATGTGTATGAGTCATGCTTATGCACTCATACATACAATCCATACTTCATTATTATTTTTTTCTTTTGGATAATTTTTTTTTTCTAATTGTATAAGCAGCCCCAACTTCATTCGTTAACGTAAAGCGTAAAAGGAAACATTAACAATTTTTGGGAAAATTAAATAGAGTGTATTTTCTGCAATGTTTTTTAATATTTTTTAGGCAATAAAAAAAGGAAGAAATTAAAAAATAGACTTAATTTGTATGAATTTTTGTACAATTTTAGTTTTGCCATCTTTACTGCTTTCTACCAGTGTAGAATTCATTATGAAGACACTATTATACCAAAGTGCCTATTTATTTAAAAAAAGATACAGATGAATTAGAAAATTGCATAAACAACGCATGGCTTTAGTAAGTTTTCTAATAATGAGATTTAATATAATTAAGTTTATCAATATTTTTGCCTTGCTTTGAGTGCTACTAACTCACAGTCAGACATACTTCGCTTAATCAGAGACTTTATACGCTTTAAGGTAAACAATTTCTATCATATAATGTACGGACATCTGTCACCGTCATAAAGTTCAATTAAAAACTATTTTTTAATATGTACCTACTAAGACAATCTAACTAATTTCTTGAACAAAACCTAAAACTTTTCGATATATAAGTCTTTACAATTTTCAAGATCATTTACATTTTGCAATTAACTAAGAAAGGCCTACACTTAAAGCTTATGTAAATCAAATACTAATAAACTGTTCGCATTACTTTACTTCTCAATATAAAAACTTAATTGTTAACCCTATTTCTAACATCCAGTAACAAAAAATATATGACGGGTACATTATTTTTGTTCTACCCTTTGTAATTCATTAAAGTATTCGTTAAACCCCCAATAAAGTCTTAGTTTTCTTAATCCTTATATGAATCTGCTTATATCTGTCCACCTTTCCTTATGACTTATAGAGATAGAATTTTTATTTCACCAGATATGTTTGCTATTCAATATAAAAAAAAAATTGGTGCAAAAGAAGTAGATATAAAAATTTAAAAATCCCTAGGATATTAATAAGTCTTAGATAAAATTGTATAAAAATTGACCTGCAATTTTGCTTTCTTTCTATAGTAATCGGTGGAAATCATTGTAACATAACCAGTTTAATTAAAACTCTCCATAAACCTTGTATTTTTAGTTTTATACATTTTCTATGAGTGATGAAAACATTATATATAAAAAGCTACATCAAATTGGATTACGGGTTAATAACTAATTATATTAAAATAATAATCCTTTTTCTCTAAAAATGTTTGTCTTTTTTTGTTTGTAACGCTGTAAACAAACAATTGATGTGCATATGTTCGTCCGTCTGTTTGTCCAAGTACAACTTTAAGTCAAATTGTTATAAGTCGGGATACCCCCTAATCAATTTTTTTAAGTCAAGTCCATGATTTTAGTTTGCCCTTTAACTAGAATTTTTCAATAAATGTTTCTTTTATTACGAATTTTAATTTGTTTTAAGACAATTATTTTTGGTTTTTATTCTGGTTTATTTAAATGAACTTGAGCCAGAACAAAAACCAAAAATATTCTGACTTTGTTTTATTTTCTAACGGATTTTGTTGAATTACTATCTCTAGAATCCTGGCCAGGGTTATTCTAGAAAACCACATTAACGTTTATAAAATCGTGCAAATATTAATGTTGGGAGTTTTGCGAATATCAGAGCCTATTTTTGGGAGTCACCTAAATATTCAAAAAGCTGTAAGAGAAATTGTCATTAGAGAATTTCAAGATGGCATAAAGCTGTCTAACAAATTTGCTGAAGATTGGTCAATTATTGAATTTAACTCCAATTAAGGCCCAAGAATAAAACTAATTTAAAAAAAGTTTCACATTAACAAAAATCCTTTTTACCAAATTTTGTGATGTTCGACCTACATACATACATAGTATAAATCCTAGCTCCTACATAAGGAGCGAAAATCATCTAATCCGCAATAAAACTATTTACAAATTAGGATAAAATTTAACACAAAAAAATGTTGCGTCAACTCGAATCCCTTAACCAAATTTTAAATGATCTACATACATATATACAAATGCATACATATGTATGATTGCATGCACCATCAACATATTAGGGGTAACTTTGGAACAAATGGAACATCATTTTGCGAATTAATTAGATTTTTATTAAGGGTAAATTATATAGTAGCATTATCAAACTTCTCTCCAACTTATAGTTTTATAAAGTTTTAGGTAAAGTTAAGAAATTTTATTAATCTTTTATGTATGTTTATAGCTCAAAATCAATTGATAAACTAAAAATAAAATAAACAACAAATATATTGTTAATCATTCCTTTGATAGGTCTGCCAAAAACTTCAATGTTTATCTATTACTAATATGACTTTTCTTCTAACCATATCCTTAATTAAAAGATAATTGAAGATTATTTCTAAAATACTTAAAATTATTTATTTTTAAAGGACTTTAGCCTCCAACATTATCTCTTCAATTGTATTCATTTCGTTGGGTTTCATTTTAGCTTGACTTTTTATTTTCTATTTTTTTCATACTTAAACTTGTGTTAAAACCTGGTCAATTGCTTTTGTGTCTTTTGCCATTTTTCTTATTTAAAATGCTGTAGACATAAAATGAGTTTTAGATTTAATTTTAGATAATATTTATGAGAATTTAACCAAGCGTATGGATTTCAATAGGATCGTGACTATTTTGCAAGAAGTCAGAGCAAAAAAAAATTTAATTTTTTTGTTTTTTCATGAAGCTACAAAGAAAAAAACATTGGAAAAATATCATTAAACTTAAAACAAGGAACTTTTGTTTGATGAAGGTAAGTCAGACATTGTAATGTCCTATAATATACAAGTAAATATGGATTATTTTAAACAAAAGTCTGAATAAGTGATTGATTTCGAGATTTTTAAACTTTTAGGTTTTGTTAAGTATATTAATTAACAATTTGTTTTAATACATTATTAGTATAACAAAAGTTATAAATAAAATCAATAAGTCTTTTGCAATCATATGTAGAGTACAAAAAAGTGAACTTCGCTAACACACAATAAAAAACATGAAAAATATAACAGTTTTAGCTGACTTTATACCATGAATATCTCTATGTGAAATAATAAATGGAATGAAGTTATTTCATACAAACCAACACGAGCAACACTTAAATGTTCATATAGAATTAAAACAACAAAAAAAGACAGCAACTGTTGTTGAGTGCAAATAAAAGACACTTTTTTAAATTGCCAACTGTCTAGTAAAAATTGTTATCAAAATTTTTAATCTTTAAATGTGTTGGTACAACATACGCATACAAATATGAAAATGTCCATTTGTTCTGGTAAGCGTATGTATTTGTTTGTACTTTCTGATTTTTATGTTTTAGTTTTGTTAACGTTTTACATCCTTTAATATATTCATACAAAGTTATGAATAATAAGGCATGCCACTACTGACATATAACTATAATCTATATTATAAAACGACATCAAAATCAAAGTATACGATCTCATTAAGGCCACTGGCTGTGTTTTTTAATATTATTAGCACATAGGATCCATAAGATCTTGTATTTAAAAAACAGAATTAAAAGCAAATTCAACTAAACATTGCTCAGAAAATCTTCTTCTACTTAGTCGCCACTATCCTAGTTAATATTTGTATTCATATCTGTGTAGTTTTAAACATTCATGCATTTTAAATTGTGCAAATATTTGCTTTTGTATTTTTGTTTGCTTTTATGAGTTTAAATAAATATGTGTGTCTATGTTTTTGAACTCACATATTCATGTACTTGCTATTAACAAATACTTATATTCATTTTACGAAAGTTCTTTTTTTTAAACGAGTATTTTTTCTTGTCTTTTGTTTGCAATATTGTTGCTTTTGTTTTTAGTATTTCTAGTGACATCGACATATAATAAGATTTTGTATGAACAAGTGTACATGAGCGCTCAAACGAAGCCAGACTGAAAAGGTGGTTAGAAAACTAAAACGATATAAAAAAAAAATGTATATGTATCAGATGCATTGGATTATGACGGCAACAACTTAAATACGTAAGCTATGAGAACTAATACAATCGAAGAGAAAATCATAAAGAGTGACGAGGCACATTTTCATTTGAATAGATATATGAATAAACAGAATAGTCGGTTCTGGGCAAGGAAAACCCCTCCAATTATTCATCAGTCACCTTTGCATCCATTGAAAGTGACAGTCTGGTGTGCAATTTGGTCAGGAGGAATCATTGGACCTTACTTCTCCCACAAATTGCACGTAACTTTCTCATCGTCACAGTAACACGCAAAGAAAAAACATGGTTGAGTATGGTTACGGTAATATGATCACAGACAATTTTAAAATTGTATGATTGCTGAAATCATTATATGATTGTCACAATCATAATATGGTTGTAGTCATATTTTACGTCAATACCATGATCATATTATGGTTGCGAGAATCATTATATGCTTGTGAGAATCATTATATGATTGTATATAAACTATAAACTTGGTTACGGATAATCATATATATGATGCTCTTTGATTATGGTTATCATATATTCATATCATTATTACCGTAACCATACTCAACCATGTTTTTTTTGTGTGAATCGATGATTGATTTTGATGAAATGTTTTAACGATTAAAACACATTGGTTTACCGAATATGTTTCCATAATAATTACGACTGCCAAATATGAACTGTCAAGACTAATGTTTACCAAAATGGAGGCAAAACAAAGTAGTATACCCTGCCGGAGGACACCCGTAGAAATATAAATTTTTTATTGTAAATAAAGCCTCAAATTTAAAATCGATTTCTAAATTTATTAAAATTTTACAAAACCAAACTTTGTCTAAATATCAAGTATTTGCTTACGGAATTCAGCAGCTGTTAAAAATAGACTTAGCTTCTCAATAATAACCTATTAACAATAACTTTAATAACTCTGGTCGATGACAACCAATTTTTTCTATGAGTACAAGCACCATGTAGTTAACTACTTCCTTTTGTAAGATAAATCGTGCATATGGACCTAATTTTTAGGCACAACATTTTTGAGAAAAAGTTATTTAAATATATATTCATAAAGCCTTTATACAAAACAATTTTGAAAAATTTTTTATTATTCACGCAAAGAAAAAACATAGTTAAGTATGGTCACAAATATATTATAGTTGTAGTCATACTTTACGCCAAAACCAAAATCATATATATGGGTACAAGAATCACTATATGTTCATAATATAATCATAAATATGTTGCTCTTAAATTATGGTTATCATATATTCTAAGAGCAACATGTTTATGATTACCCACAACTAAATAAATGATTAACATCACATATAAATGACTGTTCAGTTGCTTGCCCACAATAATATGTTTGTCGTAATCATATAACGATTACAATGATCATATAATATTAATATAGTCCATACCAATGACCATACTCAACCATATTTTTCCCGGATGTATATGGAAAAGTTATTAGAATATATTTTGTCATGAGCCATTTTTAGCAATATTATGTTTACAAAAAATTGTGTTATGTTTATAAGAAATTCCACATGCGTAATAACTGGCCTGACTTTAAAGAAGTAAGAATTTTGGCTCAAACAAAAAATAAAACAAAGAAATACATGCGAGAAATGCTCCACATAATTAATATTCCAAAAAATACGATAATTAATTACAAGTCTGATACACGATAAACATACACAGATAAAGAAAAATAAAAGAAAAACAAACGGAATCACCCAACAAAAAAATTTAAATTTGGAAGCAACAAATATGACTGGTGTATGCCTACTGCATCCTCTATTGCCTTTTAAAATAAAATCCTTACAAATGTGATTTGCAAAATTAATGTATTCAGCAGTTTCTGTTAAAAGATGATTTAAAATTTATAAGGCATAGCTTCTACGCAAGAAATCTCATACGAAAAATATGTAATATTTCATTAAAGGGGAAAGAAGCGGCTCACAACCGCTCTCAAGTTTCTTCCGAGGAAGCATAATTGTTTGCTACTAAGTGACAAGTTTAGCAGCGTAATAAAAAGGACGCTACTGGTAAACAACAATTAATCCAATAATTAATAATTGTAAAAAAACATATAAACTCAAAATACTTTAAATTATTAACACATAAATCACACATTTTTTTTTTATTTCTAATTTTTTTCCTTTGGAATTTAGAACCTAGAAAAAGTTATAAGAAGTTTATTTATCATTAAAAATGTTTATAATTTGTAAATAAATCCAAAAGAAACTTTAAAGACTTTCTTCTTGTTTACGCTTTTCGAACACGTACATACATAAATCCATACATATATTGCAAATACATATGTGTGCGAGAATGTCACAATCTTTATCACTAATGACCTGTGATTTTGAGATGCATGTTTTGAATATATGTATTGTGTATTTGTATTATTAGCTTTTTTAAAACAAAAAACCACATCCACGTTTTAATCTAATATGTGTCAGTGAACTTCTAAATATGTATACGAAATTTAAATATGCAATGTTATGTATTAATTTTATAAAAATCAAAACAAAAAAAGGAAAAAAAAGACAAAATGCTAAAGACAAAATTTGTACGAGAGAAAATTTTAAAGTAAAATTAAATAAAAAAATTACTATAACATAAGCATAGTTGAGTTATTTCGCTGTAAATGTCATATCGCACACCCAGTTCAAAAGTGACACAACTCAAAATTTTCATTTTTCGAGTTTATATGCTTAAACTATG
>NDXZ01020053.1:0-14057 GCA_003055125.1 Paykullia maculata
ATACCCTTAACACATGTGTGTGTGTGAAGGGTATAAAAAACGCTCTCTTATAAAAAAATTTTCAATAAGACACTTTTTCTTAACAAAAGTTTTTCTTAAAAAATGTTTCAAAAAACGTTTCATTTATGATAATACAAAACAAAAAATTATAGCAAAATTCTTACAAATATTAGTTTAGCACACCATCATAAAATCTCTTAATGTCAAAATGTACCACTGTGCCAGACCACTGTCGTGCGAATCCTGTGTTTTGTCGCAAATGTGACAAGAAGCAACGGTTATGACAAATCATCATTGAAGTAATTGTCGATGCATTGTGTAGCAATTAGAACAGACACTTTGGAGCGGTCCAACAGCAAACGTACAATAACAACAACAACAAATAAGAAAATTAATGTATAAATACTGGCTGCCGTTACTGCCCTTAATGTGCTCAAGGAAATGATTAAACATTTAGTAAAATGTTAAACGTTTTATGTGATCTTTTTCCCCTTTTTTAAAGCGCTGCTCATAATTTGCAATATATTTTTTTTTGTTGCGAATAACAAATCACAACTAGAAAAACACGAGCATTTTTCTCAACTGAAATAAAAAAGTAAATGAATGGTTAGATGGATGGACAGTTGGACTAAGATGAACCATCTCCATCGTTTGTTGTTGGTGCTGGTGCTGTTGCGTTAAATGTAAAAGCCATGATGGTGGTCATTATTTGGCCTTAAGTAACAACAAACGTTTAAGTGATTAACAGCATATATAACACGCGCTTTTTTGTTACAGCTGATACTTTTTATTTTAGTGCTTGAGTTTCTCAATATAAAGCACAACGCAGCAACAAAAAACAACAACAGCAAATATAAAGTGTTAAGAAATTAATACTTTGTTGTGTTTGTTGGCTGCGTAAATTGCACAATAATTGTTTGTTGTTGCAGTTTATTGAAACCCTTCTTCTTTTTCTTTCTTTAGAGTCTGTCTCAAAAGGAAAGTAGTGCAAGTGTGAGTGCAAGTATGTATGAACACCTTAATGGTACTTCTTTGTTCGACTAGAGTTTGTGGGGCATGTCCTGGTATTACTATAAAAACTAAAGCATTTTAATTGCAGTCATAAAACTAAGTTAAAATAAAGTTTTTTCTTCTTTCAGTTAATGGTATAATTAAATCTTAAAAGGCGCTAAAGTGTTTAAATGTTTCGTGCCCCTTTCCTTTAGCTCTCACATTTAAATTAAAAAAATGTGTGATATTTAGAGATGGAAAAAAAAGAAAGGCGTGTTAAATGTATCTAATGCAAAGGTCAAAGAATTTTAATGCGAAATGGTTTTTGATTACATGGGAAAATCTTTTAGAGTCAACAATTTGGCACTGTTTGTGAAATGCCAAAACGTTGAAGTGAGGGGAAGTTTAGTAAAAAATCTGTAAAATAAATTTTTTTTCAATATGCATATTATAATGGTTTTAATTTGACCTCAATATTAAGTGCAAATTGGGGGATTTAAATTTTTCTTTTAAGGAAAAAAGTTTGAAAAAAATACAGTTTTTTATACTTAAAGCCATATAGTTACTAGATTAACCCATTTTGTACCAGACCAAAAAAATGCTTGAATATCTTTTTGAAATTTTCATGGCTAGTTAGAAATAGGCCGAAAATAATTATCGGATTTTTTTTTACATTTTTTTTCCATGTAATTACCAAGAAAACTGCTGGTCGAGATCTCGACCGTTGGGATAATTAGAGCTATAAATTAAATTAAAAAAATCGGTGAAAAAATGTAGATTTTATTGTCAATTTACCGCAGGTATGCATCAACAATTTTTTGTTATTTTAAATAAGAGTTGCCATTCATTGTTGCTACAAGGCGTTTTAGTGCGCCCACTCTGACGTTGTTTGCTGCATTTCACATATTTGGTCAATATTGGGTACCTGCGGTAAATTGACAATAAAATTTACATTTTTGAACCGATTTCTATGGTTTATGGCTTTTTTTATTTTTAAGATAAGTGGCTCTCAGAAAAAAGTGCAAAATGTTGAATAGTTGCTTCATATTTTTATATTTTAATTCCATTTTTAAATTGAAAAATATTACGAATTTTGCACAAAAAAAAATTTTTTTCTCCATTAATTTCTGAATAATTCCAAAACGATAAGAGATAGAGAAAAATTTTATTCGACTAAAATAAAAACAATTTTGTTACAAATGGTGTTTGGTGTTTTACTTTTGAAAATCGGATGATTGGTTCTTGAGTTAGGATGAATTATGTCTTCGTACCTGACTAATTTAGGGGAAAAAATTTGCCACGCCCATAAAAAAAATCCCGATCTGATGGAAAAAACCGACAATGGATTTGAGTTTAGCGCATCAAAATCCATATAGTCCACATAGTTTTAATTAACGGAAAGACAAAAAATGATTTTTTGTCGAGCAGTGTTATTAGTGACAGCATTATTATGCAAGTCAACTCCATCCATATACGTATTGTATTAATAATACGGTTGGGTTAGGGTTCAATAAATAAAGTCAAAATTAACTATGTATGTTAAATAACATTTCACGTTCAAGTGCAATGAAAATATCTAAGAATATAAAACTACAAATTTTCAATTCAAATGAAAGATCGGTTTGGTTCTACGAATGCGAGACTTGGAAGAGTACAAAAAAATTGACAAACGATTACAGGCATACGGACCTGTGGTTAAGAGCAAATCAAATTCCACGAAATAAAACATCGAAAATGGTGATGGATTGGTCATGCAACTATTTGCTTATCTATTTGCATTTTTTTTTTTTTTTTTTTTTNNNATAACAATTATTGAAATTAAGCACCATTTTTTTAAATTACAAATCAAACAAAAACTTAAAAAATGGTACAAAAATATAAGCATCAAAAAATACATTTATAGCTCTAATTATCCCAGCGTTCGAGATCTCGACCGACTAAGTTCAAGGCTATTTGGCGATCAGCTGGAGTAGCTATAAAAACTAATTTATGAACGATAAAACTTATTTCAACTGTTGGCTGCTCAAATCAATAAACCTTTTAAAGTTTTATTTTTTATACAGGTAGTTACAGTTATTTTAAAAATAGGCTATTTTTAGTCTATTTTTCTGTCCTTCTAGTGGTATCGTTAAAATGGGAAGAGGGCGGTAAAACAACTCAGGTCGGAAAGCCAATACACCAGACTTAATTATAGATTAAAAAATATAATTAATTTCTATTACCTAATTTTTCTTATTATTTAATGAAAGACAGCAAAAAATTGTGGTCAAGATCTCGACCATTGGTACAAAATGGGTTAAGTTGACATTTTAAACTTGTAATCTAATAACGTAAATGAATAAATAAAAATATTTATTAAAACTACTTCAACTGGTAAAAAATAACTTGATGATAATTTGGGCTTTGGGGCATCAGTGAAAAATTTTAGTTCTTAAGAAAAACAGCAAACACATTTTCTGCTTAAGCCACTTTTCTATCAGAATTGAAAGATTTTTCTGTCAAATTTCTTTCTACCCTGACCAAAGTGGTTTTTAAAAGTTGCAATAAAAGTTTCATTTTTATTCAACGAATAAATATTTGACAGTTTAGTTTTTAAGGCTAAACGACATTTTCTGGTTTTCATAAAACTGTTTTTAAATTATTTCTGACTCGTTTTAATTTTTTTTATCTGCACTCTTATAGCTGTATTGTTTTTTAAAATCATTTACTTTACTGTATTTTTTTTAGCAATTTCTAAACACCTTTTTAATCATTACCTTTTGTTACCTTTATGGTTTATTTGTTGCTACTGTTCTCCCACAGCCAAAAGCAAGAGAAAGAAAAGAAAAGGCCACCCAAAAAAGTGCGTTTGTTAAAACATATTCTAATTAGAATGCACTTCGCATGACTACAAATCCATAAAAAGGAATGACTAATGAAAACAAAGCAAATCAAATTAAACAAAGTTTGAAACATAAAAAACACTACCAAGCAAGTGATAATCAATAAGATCAATATTAAACCAAAAAAAGAAATTAAAAAAAAACAGTTAATAAAAAAAGACAACAATTCGACAACAATAAAATCAAGAAAACCGCCCATTATAATTTAACACAACAGCAGCAGCTTAAAAGTAACAAAAAAAAAATGTGAAAATGAAACAAAAAAATATTGTCATGGTTTAAGACATGAATGTTTGAATTGTTTAAATTATCACAATCACACAAGACATACCGAAATAGCAAACAAAAAGGAATTTGAATACAAAATGATAATATTTTTAACACCTTGTTTTGGGTAAAAACTAAAATGCATTAACTAGTCTTGTGTTGAATTTAAAAAAAATCAAACAAAATATTTAAAACAAACTGAGAAACTATAAGAATTCCATTACTTAAGTGCGATAACACCTTTTATTTAAAGTTTTAGTTTTCTTCTTCTTTTTCGTGTTAGAACTTTAAAGTTAATATAAGAAAGATGACAAGTGTTAATTTTTAAAAACCATATAAAATATTTGTTTTATTTAAGAAGCTTTTAATTAGTCCAACAAATAAAAGGAAAATTATTTTTGTGCATGATTCCGTTTTAATTTGTGGGAGCGTCTTTTCAAAATATTCACAATAAGTGCGGGATGCGAGTTTATTTGTTGTGACAAAATCTTTTATAAAATGCAAAAAGTTCAGGACATTAGGGCCCTTTACCTAAATTTCAATTATTGAGAAAAATATATAATTTTTTTTTTAATTTATAACAAAATTAAACTGAACCAAGAATTCTATAAATTTTTTTTTTGTTTTAAAGAATTTAAAGAGACACATTTCTTATAAGTAATAATATCTAAACCATATTCATGACCGGTTTATAAAGTTTTCAAACATTTCTAAAATAGTTTTTGTATGATAAATCAGGTATATAAACCTTTAATAAAGTAAATATCTCAAACAAAATCATTTAAAGTAAGCCCAAAATTATTACCGCAAAAATATTTTTTAAAAACTTTAAAATAAGTTTTCCATTCTTCTAAGTAAAAAGGCTCACAAGGTTCGCCACTGCCAACTATATTAATCTGACATACTTTTCCTAAATGTCATTGTATTAGAGCTGCAGCTACTTTGTCTGTTTAACATCAAAAATTTGAATTTTTTTTCAAATCTATACTATAATAATGGTCACAATGATGACGATCACTTCATTAGTTAAAGGTTAAACAAGGTATATTAGTTTGTTTTAATTATTTACCCATTGCTTGTATAAGAATGGTGTTAGATTTTTATTTAATGTTTTCGTAATTCCTTTTAATGATGCTTTTATTGCTCAGGTGTTACTTAGTTGCTATTTATTTATTTTGGGTTTCATTGTTGGTGGCAGACCTATACATCTTGTTAATTTTCCATCATCACCAGCAATGGCAACAAGTACAGTAATGCCAATAATATAATGTATTGGAATCATCAATATCTATAGAGCTGTGATTGGGTTTTCTTTTTCTTTTTTAACACAAAATATTTAATTTGCAATCATCGTGATCTAAGCACAATGTTTTGAATACAAGGTTGTTTGCGAAAAAAAAACACTAGATAAACATTTGATTATAAAACTGCGAATGAAATCCTAAACTGGATAAAAATATTCTTGTTAATAACACAAAATTTTTATCGAATAATAGTAAAGTCCAACATTACAAATAGAAAAATAAATTCACAAGGGTGCCTTGAATTTTTATATGACCAAAAGAAAACATTAAAAATGCAGTAGGAAGTTTAAACTATTATCGCTAAAGCCACACACAAAATCTTTTGTAAGATGATCAAGTGAAGGAAGACCTAAAAACTTTTAACGAATCCAAGATCGTTTCTTAATCAGTCCAAGACCAACAACAGATTTAACATTAAAAAAGAAAATTAACAAAAAAATTAACTAATGATTTTACAAATGGCATATAATAACTTGTCACCACGATCTGGTGACAAGTTAACACTTTATAACGCTTTTCATAATATTTAAAACAACAAAAACAAAAGACTTAAGACACAAACTTTTTTCCAGACAATACCCCCTTAAAAGAACTACTTTGATTTAAAACAAATTTTTTCCAAAAAACAATAAAAACAAAAGAGCTAAAATTTCTAAACTACTTAAAGAGCTGCCAGCCAATGCTTTTTATTTGTTTATTTTTTCCATACACACACAGAAGAAAACAAAAATCTAACACAAAGATGAAGTCTTTTTGAAAATCTTAAATCTTAAATCTATATATTGAACACATAAAACATAGTGTTACAAATTCCTGCATTAATTTCAAATCAATTTTCTTCACAGCTTAACGCTTATTTTGTTATAATAAAAAGATTACAGAAATAAAATATTTAAAATATGAAAAATTAAAAAAAAATTTATATATGCTTTTAAGAACTCAATACTATAAACAGTTGGGTGTTTGTAAAAGATATTAAAAGTGTTATGGAGTTTAAGTTAAGAAAAACAGCAGCAAGATATTAAGAATACTTTTTTGTTCCTTAATTAAAAAACTAAAATTTATTAACCAGATAAGTGGGAGAGATAGAGCAACTTGTTTTTTTTTTAAATTTTATTATTCTTTTTTTAAAAGCAACAAAAGAAACCTGCTATAGAAAAAGATTTATGGGATCAACTAATATAATTTATCATGCTTAATTAAAACAAATACATACTAAATCAAGATGTTACTTCTTCTGGTTTAAAAGATTTTGGAAAAAAAAAGTTTTACATTTAATATTCATTTAAAACATGTTTGTTAAATTCTTTTGTTGAAAAAAAATGTTAAAGATGACACTATGTTACAGATTTTTTGTTGTTGTTGTTGTAATTTCTTCTACAATCTGTAAAATCTATAACAAAATCTCTTTATTTATTCGGAATAAGATTTATGTTTCATCTTTTTGTTTATTTAAAGTTTTTGTTTTATGATAATTCCATAGAACTAATTAAATATTAATATTATTCTGTAAAAAAATTAATTAACTAAAATGCAACTAGTTCATGACAATTAATTGTTTTTGAATGTTTTTTTTTATTCTACAGTCTTTTGTTTTTTTTAATTCAGGAATTTCCTTTAATTAATATTAAATGTAGTTTTTGTTTAATTTATAAATGAGTTTATTAGAATTTTTATTAAAGATTTTTTTTTCAGATCAATAACAAATTTCTTATTAAAGCAAAATTATCAATTTACAATGAAATATAATATGAAAATTATACATTCAGAGTGAAATAATTGCATAAAATTATAAATTGTTTATGCTTGAAAAAGTTACATGGAGTATATTTAGCTTTTCGTAGCATATGGCACATGTGTCTTTGATTAGCAAGAAATTTCATGAGATGACTTAATTTGTCGCCTCGTCTGTCTGCCACAAAAACAATAGGGATAAAGTAGAAAAGTGTTTTTAAAAATTTCTTAATATTTATTAACAATTTCTTTTATATGGTCATATATTTACATAACTTTACCTATTGTAGCCTGCAATTTTTTGCTTTTTAATAAATATTTACAACACAATAGCTAATCAGTCTAATCTGTAAACTGATTTAAACATTCTGCTGAAATAATTAAGTTATTTTTTTCTATTATCAGCTTCTTGGTTGCGATGTTATTAAATATAATTCGGAATTCACACCTTTTGTTATTAAAAAAAATATTATAGTTAAAATTCAACTAAAAATATATTTGCAATATATTTCATTATTATAGTAAACTTGTAACGTTTTTAACATTGTATAAAACAAAGTTAGTCATACAACACTTAAATGGTAGCCATTTATCATAAGCCATAACTAATCCAGAAGTTGATTATTGTATGAATTCTTTGAAATTTTTATAGTAAACTTTAATATGATTCAACTTTTTGTGCTTATTCAAATATAAAGTTGTCAAATGGTTTTTGTGCCGTAAAATAAGATTTTAAATTGTAGATTAAGTATAAGCAAGTATTGAAACTTTGTAATAAGAATAATAAAGACCACCTGTTGTCATACAAAATTAACACTATTAATTTGTTCGAGATATGGCTTAAGTAATAAAAAAAAAAGAATTGTAAATTATTTGATAAATTTTTTATAAATAAATAAACGAAATCATTTCGAATTTTGTTTTATCTTATCCAACATACCCAAAATGACTGATAATTAAATGCTAATACTTTTTTTTTACATTAAAATACTCTGCAAAAATGTTTGACAATACAAAGCGTCCGTATGAATTTGGACGTAATTGATAAATACTACTTATACAACAACTGCACTGTAACTGAGCCTCAAATATAAAAAGAATCATATAATGCTGAACTAAATGGTCAAAAAACAATGTCGAAAAGTACTGGTGTTTCCTAGCTGTAGTGAACGGTTTTAAATATTTTTATTTAATTTAGTTTAGTTTTAAAATATTTAAGTATTTTTTCTTCAATGACATTTATTTATTAATTTTTTTCACTATCTAAAAATTTGTTTGAATTCTTGTCCCTATTTGTAAGCGGGCGGCGCACATAGGGCTATTTTGCTTTTATTGCGTTTATAGCCTATATTGCCTTTTAAAAGTTATTGAGTGCTCCTAGATCAATGAAACAGAAATATGTGTTATGGTCATAGGTTGGTAAACCTTGAAAATATAAAAAAATCGGATTAAGAGGAAAAAAGTTTTCCTAAGAACAACTAATCCTATCTCTGAAAAATTCTACTTTTTTTAAACTTTTTTTAAGTTTTCCTATACTTTTGTTTAGCAAATGCATCTTTTATCGTCAGCATAAGTTTATTGGTAAAGGGAGGTATCCTCCCGATACAACCCAACCCCCAGAGCGACTTTGTAAAAAAAATTTTTTTGGATTTTTTTTGCTAATTTCCACAAAATATTTAATTTTCTATGCAAAATGAAAAAAACCAGAAAAAAGGTGATATTTTCAAAATATCATTAAAAAAAATAGCGCAAAAACGCGCAACGTTTTTTTTTACTCTAATGGTAGAGATTTCATATTTTATCGTGATGTATAACATTTTTAATATCGCGACGCCCCTCACTTTAAAAAACCTCTTGATGTTTTTTTTTTCTCAAAAAGTGAACAAAAAACCGTTTTATTAATTTTGAACGAATTTCTTTATAATAAAAATTTAAAAAAAAAATGTTTTCTAAAAATTATTATAAGCAGCTCTTAAGTATAGTCCTTTACACAAAAAAGAAATCAATGTAAAATTTTTTTTCGTTTAGCCACAAAAAAATATATTATAAACCTCTCAAAACATTAAAAAGTGAATAAGTACCCATGAAATTGTACTCAACTTTCTTGACTTTAACAGTGTCCGAAAACGACAAATCTCAAGCAAAAGTTTTGAAAATTCACTTAATGATGCAAAATTTTGTTGTCTGTCTAGCTGCGTACTTAAATTTTTACATTTCTTAAATTTCACTTTTGACAAAATGTCCGGCTAGATTGGCAAAATACCCCTATGTGCGGCGTAAGTACTTGCCTGTCTTGTTGAAATAATGGTTTGACACCGCCGTGTTAAAGTAATGGATTAAAATGCCACAGAGTAAGTAGTGGAACCACTGTATTTTTATCACTTTAACTCATTACAAAGCAATGCAAATTTTTGCTGGGTACATGCAATTATTAAAAGGAGTAAAAGTAGCATTCAATTTTAAATTAATTTAAAAATTTAAACCTATAGTTTCCGAACATAAATATATTTTTTTATTATTAAAAATATCAACGGCACAAAGCTAAATTAAGATGATTAGTTTCATTATTTATTTAACTAAATAAAATAACCATAAACTATTTTTTTATATAAGAAATTGTTGTTAAAAACTATTTTTAAAATAAAACATATTGTCAACACATTTTCCTATAAATTCAAAATAAATTAAAAAATATTGAATTAAATTTTTTTTATTACATATTTTTTTGGTGCTTGTGTTTTTTAACGCTCTTGCTTTTAAGCCCATTTTTATCTATTAAGCCCCTATCAAAAACTTTATCATTCACACCTCCTTTAGCTTATATAGCACTTTGATTTAGTATTAAGTTTTACTTTAAAGCAAAACTCTAATTTCTTGCTTTAATCGTGTTAAATTTTTGCAAAAGGCATTAATGCGAATAACCCGAAAAAAATAAAAAATTTGCAATTATAATTTGAATTTTCTTTGAGACCAGGCTACGCTTAATACTTAACAAAATGTTAAAGCATGTGGTAAAATGTTAAACTTATTTTTTCTATTACTGCGACTCCCTAACTTAAGCATGATATAAAGATTTTAATCTTGTCTAAGGTTATAAACTTCTTACAGCACCACGTCTACATTATTTCTCATAGTTTGTTAAATGAAACGATATTTGGTTGCTTGTCTCCCTTACCTAAGATTTTTGTTACTGTTACCGATTGACCACTTTGAACAATTGAATTTTAAACATTTTACAACATGTTGTAGTAGTACTTAGATGATAGTAGATGTTACAAAACATTTGGTGGTTTTTATAAACTCCTAAAAATCCTTTTGCATGTGCTATGGATAACAACAATAACAAAAACAACAACAAGAGGAGAAAAAAACCTCTAAGATATGCCGCCGCGCCGCCACAACTAATTGGATTTCTCTCGAGGGAGAAATCTTTATGTTTAACCAAATAAAAACTTTGAAGCAAAAAACAAAAATCTAAGCAAAATCAGTTTAAAAGATGCTTTACTTAGAGTCTTGGTGTTTGCAGTGGATTATGTCTAGTACTTATTTGTTGTTATTGAAGGAAAAAACAATAAATGTTTAAACAATTTTAAAATATGTATGTAAGACTTGTCCAGTTTATGCTGTACTCATACAGAACAACAACAACACCACAGAAAATACTCTTTAATCGATAATGTCTTGATCAGCAACTGTTGATGTTTTTTATTCTGTTTGCTTAGTATTGAATGTTTTTGTTGTTATTTTCACAGTGGGTTTAAAACGAAATCAATGTGTAATATAAGACTTAGGGCAAATGTACTATAAATAAAAAGATAATTGCTTTTTATATTCGCTTTTAGTTTTTCGAAATATCCAAAAAAAAAATAATTTTAATTTTGCACAAATTTTTTTTAAATATTTGAGGATATTTCATGTTGGAAAAAATTGTAAATGAAAACATTTAAGACAAAGTTTTGAATGTAAGCCAAACGATATCGTATAGTGAACGTATGTTCATGTTCTAGTTGCTGCAATATAAAATATTAGGAGTCAAAACGTCACATACGCCATTGTATTGGCTTATAAAAAAATACTTATATTAAACACCTAAAGACACCAGGTGGCGCTGTGACATTGTAAATATTTAAACACAACTGGCCCAGGTGGGCAAAATCATTACAAGTATGTTTTTATATTATTGTTTAAGACTTTAAAGTTTTTCCTCTTTAATGATCTTCTTCACCACTGTGCAGTGTCTTGAAACAAAAATGCTTTACAACTTTGTGTAATTGTAATAGTAAAGCAAACAAATTTTTTTTTATAATTTTTCCTTTTCTATAAAACCTTCTCATATGTATCGTTTATTCAAGCTTGTTTGGGGATTTATATGTCTGCCGCTTAGTTTTCGTATATTCTTTACAAGATTTGGGAGTTATAGGTGAAATATAGAAACAAATAAAAAAAAAAGAAAAAAAAGGCGCGTGCAAAGGGGCAATTAATTTGTATTGTGAACAACCCACTAACATGCACATTTAAGAAAATATTTTTAGTCTTGTTTCATAGTTTAAGTTTTTCTTATTTTAATACGAGATATTGGATTCTTTGCTATAGTTTTATAGACGATGTTCATGTAATGCAGTTAATCTATAATGAATTGGTTTTAAAGTGAAAAATTTAATTTATTAAAACAATGTTAAAGTAAATGTTACTAAATGTTAAGATTTACTAGTAAAAAAAAACAAACAAAATTATTACGAAATATTTGTAAGTCTAATGATGTTGTTTTGAATGTAAAAGGAAAAGTTAAGACTTAAGATGGTGTTGCATAAAGGGGTGTATTAAATACTGTTTTAACTAAAATCTTTAGCAAAATTTTTGAAACCTTAAGAGCTATTCAACACATTATGGCTGATAATAATTTATCTTAAATATACATTTTTAGTTTATTTCTCCTTTTCCTAGGAAAAATATTTGTTTTATCGTTCAACTTTATTTTGTTCTTGAAGTTCCTTATCTAAGAACAAGTGTCAATATTAACGAAAATGCATTAATTCTCTATTTATTATGACCGTAAATAACTTATAATCGAACATATCAATCTTATGACAACAACATTTCAACATATTCCTTCATCTCGTTGCATACAAAATACCAGCCGAAAATAAGAGAAAGAGAGACAAAAGGAACACTTTTCTACCATCATCTATCAAAGTCAGAACAATAAAGAAATTTTGATTGTCTTACATCTCGCATCTCTTCTTGCTCCCTAAGAGTCACCCGAATGTTTTACGCAATTTCTTCTGGTAAGGAGACGGAAAGAAGACAATTGGTCACAAAAAATAGTTTTTTTCCTATTTTTGATATAAAAGATATGCAAATTTTCTTCTCAATTTAGTTCTATTATTTTTTTTTATAATTTTAGTTCTCGAGTATGACAATTTGAAAACACCAATCTTAAAAAGCTAGACTAACAAGAGCATCTAAAAAGAAAAAACAACCCAGTTAACATTTGAGAATTTATTAATTTTTTTTTTTATTTGTTTAATTACAAGTAAAATTAAAAAAATTATTGTTGTCTTAAAGGAAATTCAAACCACCATGACCTATTTTATTTCCTATTTTATGAATTAAAACAAAAAATTTAAAAAAAAGTTACTAAATTCTTATTAGTCAGCGTTTACACGAGGAAATAATTCGAAGGAAAACATTTTTTTTGTTTTTGTTTTGTTAGTAAATTACGGGAATACGGAAATGATACTCATTCCCCACCCGTAATTTGCTTCTAAACTAAATGTTTCCCTTCCAATTGTTTCCTCGTGCAAACGCTGACTTATAGACTTAATTTTTATTTGAAACTAGATTCAAATCATTAAAGAAAATTTTTCACTTTTACATATTTTTTTTTGCTTTTCATAATTGTCTTTAACCTGTTTACTGGGTTATAACTCGAGTGCAACATTTCCAACCAACGACTATGGGAAACTATTGTTTATTCCTTACTGGTAAATTGCCTCTATTTTGTATAGTTAGTTTTTTGTGGGCATATGAAAATTGCAGCAATTTTCTTCTTGTTAGTGACAAAACCGCCCGCAATTGCTGTCATTTCATCTAAAATGATGCTGAATATGCGACACATTTCGATCAATGTCAAAGTGTCAGTGAAAACATTTGTGACAATATATTGTATTGTATATTTACGCAGACTAATCTTACATATGCTGCAAATGCAAAATACGAATAAGAAGAAACTTTTCGTTTTTATTCTATCAAAAGTAGTTAAGAATAATATAAAAGGCAGAGACGTGACTAAAGAGAGTTAAGAACTTAAGTGGTTATTTAAACTATACTATACTTGTATAGAAATGTGCAAAATAAATTTGTAAAATATTTTTAAAAATTTTTTTAAAATTGTTTGTTTTTCATTTTTGTTAATAAGGCTCAGCAGCTTAAAGCATTCAAATTTGTTTTACTAACTTGTTTCTTTAATCTTTTATTTAGCCCCTTTCCACTCAACTTTATCTATTTTGTTTCTCTACACCTCTGTTAAGTATTTGTTGTAATTTTTTTTAAAGCATTTTGTGATACATTTGGGCAGCTTTGTGTTTTGGTTTTTAAGAGATGTAAACAAGTGATAAAGGTAACCAGCTGTAAAGAAACTAGTAAGAGCGTTATATTCGGCTATACCGAATCTTATATACCCTTCACTACGTTCTCTGTGTGTAAATTGGTACATTTTTTTCAAAATACACAAATATTTGTTTCCCAATATAATCATTTTTGCGTTAAAAAACAAAAAAACAAAAAAATTTTTTTTGCTTATATCTCGACAAAGAAATTTTTTTTTGCTTATATCTCGAAAAAAAATTTTTTGCTTAAAAATCAAAATTTTTTTCTTTAA
>NDXZ01020055.1:0-18942 GCA_003055125.1 Paykullia maculata
GATTAATCACAAAACAATCTTCCAAATGCTAGGTGGGTAATATTAAGTTTTGGTTTACTTCTGCAGGTATGTATTTGTAGTATTTCTGAGTGTTTATGCTGCAAAGTTATTTATGTATGTGTTTATTATTCTTAAATTTGAAAATTTTCCACATTTTCATATATAAATTTAACCATTTTATATTGGAAATGCAGACGCCATAGAAAAAGGTATGCACATCCTCCACCAAACTCTGTTGAAATTATATTTTATAGCTGTATGTTTATATGCAGTTGTGTGTTTAATAACATTAAAGCTGTAGGAAAATTGGTCTCTGCTGTATAATCAATTTCTTTGAAATGGACTGTTAAATTTAGGACCTTAGTTTCAAAGTAACGTTATTATTTCTGCTTAATACTGTTTAAATAGATGGGTTCAAATCAAAATTTCTGTTTAACACACTATATAACAAAAAATATAGTAATTTCTTAGGTTATCTTACGAGTTGCTTAAAAAACATAATAATAAAACCCGTATATAAATGCGTTCATTATTGGAAAAAAAAACAACTGTAAAATATTCTTGCCAACACCATATACACACATATAAATAAGGTGCAAACAAGGTGCCAATACAAAACAAAACAGACAAAAAGAAAGAGAAAAGAAGAAAAAAAAACAAACAACTTTGCAACAACTCTACAGCACTGCAGTATCTTACAAACTAATTTAAATGTTAACACTTGCAAACAAACACGCAGAAAGTAAACACATAAAGTTATGATTTCACAGTGAAAAACGAAAAAAATAACATCTTTTTTCTTTGTAGAAGAGTGATAATGCCCTAACCATAGACAGCTTTAACTGTAGCTAAAAACCAGAAAAACTCGTTGAACGAAAAAGTAAATTTTATACCAAAAAAAATATTGAGACTTAAGGACAATTCAAAATTTTGGATACTAAATTATACAGAGTTGGGGATAAGATAACATTTGACTGGTATACGAAGGTACATCATCAGGCAGAATTAAAAACTTCAACGCAACTCAGCCGAAAATACAAATAACACTGCATAATAGTCAAATTTTCGATGACAATTTTAATCAAATCTGTATCAGCTCTTATTAAAAAAATATAACACAGGTTTTTTTATAATAAAACACTGTAAATTTAGAGGAAACTCAAATTTATTTTATTTTTATAATGAAAAAAACTTTATCTTATATGATTTTCTTGCTAAAGCTGAAGGCAAAGAGCTATTCTGAATGCTCCAACAATAGCCAGCCATCGTGAGTGCGTTCCAGTAGCCCTAATAACGTTCCTCTATGGTATGGAGGTCCTGGTGTAATCTCTCGCCCTGTTCTTCACTTATGTCCCCAATATTTCAGGTAGTTGTGAATAGTTCAGGTGGTTGTGAAGAAAGTGTAACTTGATGTTCATGTCACATCCAAGACTTTAAAAGTGATCCATCAAAAATTCAAAACTTTTCTTATTTCCAAAAAAAATTTTAACAAACCAAACAAACTCCTTCCATGCCGTTTTCTCTGATCTTATTTACGATTCGTCAAAAGTTTAATAGTTTTGGCACATTCAGGTCACATGCAAAGTCACTATCACTACTGTCAGTTTTCACCTTAAAATGCATGGCTCCTCCTGTGAAGCATCAGCTTGAGGTTTTACTGACATTTTAGGACTCAAAACATTTCTGCCGATCGTATAGAAGAATATTCCAATTTGGTTTGATTTTTCGGTTAATACCAGTAATGTTCACCAAACAAAATAAGAGTCGTCGTTGTGGTTCAAGGGCTTAGTCCAGATTATAGCGGTTTCATATCTAAAGCTATTCCTTTTCTTATTTGTTTACAAACGTAGAAACTCAACACATATTTTGAAAGCTATATCTCATAAACAAAAGCTGTTACAAAAAAATGAGGTTATATTTGAAATCAGCGATGTCAAATTAGTAAATATCACCTGATAAAAGTCAATCATCAGACAAAAGTTACCATATTAATGTGCAGTGTAATCAACACGCCAAAAATTGTATCCATAGAATACTAGATGCCAGTGGCCAAAACTTTTACACGCGAAATATACAGAAAATTACAAGTACTTTAATATTTTTCTCTCAGGCTTGATCAAATCACTTACCGTTTTTTTTTTTTATTACTGAAAAGTTTTCTTTAAATTTAATTTAATTAAATAAAACTCATTTGTCAATCGATATCTCTTTGTTTCTAAAAATCAAGGCCTTATTCATTTTGTGTTTTTTTTTCAATTTGTTCTGGTATATAAAGTATTTAAACAATAACATAATACAAAAGCTGGAAAAACAGTTCAATAGACTAAAGTCTTTCCTTTTGTTTTATTACACACAGTTAAATATATGTTTTTTGTAATAGATTTCTCTATATGTTTGTATATGAGTCGGCAAAAAAATATTCTTTACCAACCAACATTAAAATTTTTTTTTTTTTTGTAGTGAAACTCTGAACAAAACTAAAAGAAGTTACAACTGGCAAAGGCGGAAGGTAAAATAAATGCACATGATATTATTGTACACGTTGCATGGCAACAAAGCTGTGTTAATTAAACAACATATGGCATGTTTTGTGTCAGTCGTATGTATATACATAAGTATGTGTATATGCAAACACATATAAATTTGTAGCATGCAACACGAACAATGTTGTAGGTAACAACTTTAGCAGGCAAAAAACACATTGACTACTGACACCCAAAATGGTTTACTTTTAAACAAGAATATTTATGCATGCAATAAACAAGGAAAATACAAGTGAAAAAACTTACTAAAATACAAATTGTTTAAAAACTGAATGGCATACAATATAACAACAATAAAAAAATATAAACAAGACATTAAAGAAAAATAAAGAAATAAAATCGTCAAACAGTTGCCAATCAGAAAGATTACAATTTGGACGTTACATTACCACTAACAGCGATAACTTTAACAATTACCGAAACAACGTGGTAGTTTGCCGCACTCACAACAGTTAAGGACAAAATCTGGTATCAATGATAAAAAAAAAAATTACCACGAAAATGTATTACATTATTTTCACAACAAAAAAAATAAATTGAAGAACATAAATCGGTAGTGGTAGCGTATGTTTATTATGTATTAAATCATATTAAGTATACGCAAATGGGGTCTATCATAATAACGTTGAAAAGTAAACAAAAGTGACTAAAAAACAAATATGTCTTGCATCTGTCTTAAAGCATGAAATCGAAATACTTAAAAAAAAATACAATTTTAATATTCCTATCAATGAAGAATTTTTTTAAAACAAGATTTTTCCAACACCTTAATCCTGGACCAACACATAAATATCAACTGAAATTTTTTTTAAGGGTGAAAGTTTTTCTGGCTTTTCCTTTAAAAGTTTTCATCAGAAGCCGTTTACTCTCACTCGATATTAAATAACGTAATTTGCCCCATAGACCAGTTAAAACTATATCACATTTTAAACGTTTTCTTTACGTTATCGATGTTTATTAAACAGCAAAATATAGACAAATGTTTAATCTTTCTTTGCAATTTGTCAGTTTTTATGATTGAAACAGCCATAAAGATATATCAGTTTTTTTTGGCAAATCTTCTAGTTTTTTTGTCAATTAAGAAGGCACAACACAATAAACTTAAGGACAACAACAAACATTTACACTTGTATGTAATCATTTATAGAAATATGTACTTGTATGTTTGTTGCTAAAGCGAAGGTTATTTATGTATCTGTGGGTAGATAGTATAAATGATTGAATTCTATTTTGTCACCGCTGCCAATAAAAGACTTACAATATGACAGCCACATCAAAATAAAAGTGTCATATTCAATGACATTTGTAGGACAAAGCTCAGAACGACATAACACCCAAAAACGATAAGAACAACAGCAATAACAACTTAAATGACAACAGAACGTCAATTTAAGCATGAATATCAATATTTCTTACGATTTTTGTAGTATGTTTATTCACATTTCACAATAATCATTCTTAGCCGAAAAACACACACAAATCCGCTCACGTAATACCATACACTAAGACTATGCACAGTGGGATAATGAGAAGAAAAATGAAAAAAATTTTGACAACAATTTAATGTTCAAACAAGTTCTTTACAAAATATACCACTGTTTTACACATATGATGAAGAATAGACCATAATATAATGAACATTTAATATAAATACAAATATGTGGCACATGTTTAAGCACATTTCACAACACATATTGTTATTTATGTGTGCGTGTATTTTAATATACGAAAATACAAACATTCGTTTATAAATATATGAAATGTTTACAAAACATTAAACAAAAAATTTGACACGTTTCTCATAGTTTCATACAATATTTTATACAAAAAGAAAAAATTCACGTTATGTTTATTACTATTTTTCATTCTGTTTGCATAAATATGGAGATTTGATAGCAAAAGCACGACCACTATAAACATGCAAAATTTAAACCAATAAATCTATAATTTTTTTCTTCTGCGAGTATTTAAATATTTATTTACATTACCTGACTCTGGAAATCATATTTAGAAACATATGTTGGCATTTTTGCCCTTCTTCTATATACATACACACATATGTATGTATTTCAATAATTTGTTTAATATCCAACAAATATTTATTATTAGAAAACGCGGTTGTATAAAAGGGACAAAAGTGTAATAAACGCAATTGCGCCGAATTTGAAATACCCTTCATTACTTTCGCTTGATAAAAAGAATCTAGAAAAGAGTAGGTAATGATCATGTCTAATGCTCGTCCTAATGAAGAGACTTGCAGCAGGCAAATACGTCTCAATGGTGCTGTGTTGTAACAGAGCCACTCGCGCTATGGACAGACTTCGACCTGCTTAATGTCTCGAAGGGTCTATTATAAAGTCAGCAGTCCTGGCAGCAGGATAAAGATAGCCCGGGCTCTTAACAAGGGGCTTGTACTTTCAGCCGTACGGTAATTAACAACAAAATTGCTTCCTATTCGATTCTTGCAAAAAACACAGGGGCCTTCAACCAGTGATTAGACGACCGAAATATTGAGCCATCATAGAAGGTACTAACAGAAATCTTATCACAGTTATCTGTATGCCTGACTTCTGTATGTCCAAAAAAACCTTAAAAGTTAAAACTTAAAGGGCATAATATAATTGAGTGTGACAATCTATTTTAGTTATGTTAAATTGGCTTTAATAATTTTTAATGTAATAGAAACATTTCAATAAAATTGGATCATCTTATGTCTCTTTATGAAAAATCCTTAACGAATATTTCAATGTATCACATACGAAGCCTCAAACCACCACCAGCAAAAAAGGTAGCTTATAACCTTTTTTGCTGGTGGATAATAAAAAAAATTATTGTTACTTTAGGTGTTAAGGAAGGATATAAAATGTCCTCTTATCTTATTTCAATAAAAAAACATGTTGACGTAATAAATGTAGGAAGATAAAAATGACATAAACAGTGATAAATTGCTTGGCAGAAATATTTGTGTTAAAAAGGTTTATGCTAAAAATCACTTGCGAAGGATTTAAAAATATTTCTATAAAGAAATTTTTGAAAAACTAATTGCTCATATACTGGCATGTTTCATTTATTTTTAAAAACCTTGTAAGTTAATCTGATCAATCTAATCTAATTTTGAATTTTAGAATTTTTACAACAAAAGTTGTTATTTAGTTAGTTTTCAAAAGTTTTAAGCATATATACCAAAAAAAATTTTCAAAATTGACTTAAATATCAGCAAAAACTTTTATTACTTTGTAATGAATTTAAATGCTTAAATACTGCACTACTCACGCATTGGCATTTTAACCTTTTACTCGTGATGTCATTGGAGACAAGTATATTACTCCCTTACAAATAGGGATTTTGTGAAATCATTACTTGAATGACATTAAGCAACTACTAACTATTAATGAATTAAGTAGCCCTTTAGATTACAAATAAGGAATTAAATAAGTCATTACTTTTAAAATATTATATGTATACTAACTTTTAATAAGTGAAATATTTAATTAATTGTAAAGGCTTACAGAACCTATTATACTAAACTTTTTATAATAAAAACGAATTTAAGTGTTTGCAAATAATTTCTACAACAAAATAAGAAATTAGTTATAATCTTGTCATCAGAATGCAGACGGTAATGAATGGGAGCAGGGGATTACCCAGTTTTTTTACGGAATCTTAAAAAATTGTTTTTATGATTTCAATTCAAGAAAATTTGTTCATGCCTTAAAATAAATGTTTGAACATTTAAAAAGCTTAATATATGAAATTTATTTAAAACCTAACATTTTTTTTCTATTTTTAAATTTTTGAGTTTGAACTTTCTTTGAAAAGATGTAGAAAATCATACAGTAACACAGATGAGGCTGATATAAAAGCATTTGCAACAAATTCATAACTTTTTAAATAATAATAATATTTAATACTTTTCAATATGTAAACTCAATTTTTTTCTTATTCTTTCCAACACCTTCAAATGTATTTAACCTCACCAGGAGGTGCCGAATTTAAACAACCTTATTCCCTGGATACCCTCTACAAATCACAATAATTACAACCACAATCCTTCATTGGCCTAATTATGATGAGTATTAAATAAATAAATATTTTTTATTCGTCTAATAGAGCTTTCATGTTTCGTACTTAAGCTTGTATGTGAACAAGAAAATAAATATAAAAATTAAATTTAATAACGTGTGCTAATAATATTGATATAATTATTTATATGGCACTGACTCACCACCGACAAAGGGAAATATAAAGCCAATAACTGTATTATAATACAATACAATACACACACTACGTTAGATCTTGAATAAAAAATATACCCACACAAACACATACATACATGCAATTTGCAGTCAGACACATTAACAAATAAGTAAACAAATATGTGTAAATGTTATTTACATAAATGTTCAAATTGGTAAACAAAATATAAATACAATAAAAATTTATGGTTGAATATTGTTACACAACAATAACAATGAAAATCAAATGAAAATAAAAATCATAATAATAATTGAAAGCTATCTGCTGCTATGTGTGTGTATGTAAGTGTGTAAAAGTGTAAATTTGTATATGTGTGCGAACTTTATTAAACTCGTTAAAAAATCTTATTCATAAAAACGGGGCCAAAAGCAGCGCTCTATAATCTGAGTCAGTCGATTACTCGCTGTGCCATAAGAATTTGGACTTCAACTTAGTTAAATTTGAGTCAGGATTATGGCCGCAAAGAGTGAAACTAGTTTGTTTTTACCTAAAATAAACAAAATGAACATTAGCAAATATTAGGTTTAGCAGGATTTGACACTATGGTTATCACTTAACAACAACAAATACGATGTTTATATGACAGCTCAAAAATTAAATAGTTTTTGTTGCAAAGGTGGTTTTACTTTGTTTTTGATATTACTTAATTGGCCTATTAAAACCACAAACAAATATATGTCAAACTCTTTTTACCACCAAAGTTTTAAACTCTTATTGCTTAACCACAATATTTCTTTGAGTGTTGTCAAATAAAAAAACAATCCACCTTTCAAATCACTAGAGCAATTAAAGGCAAACTTTTGGCCTAAAAAACTATCTGTGTATATAGATAAAAATATATATTTGATATATATGTACATATGTGAGTGTACATTGGTAAATATTGTACAAAGATTCATACACATAAAAACAAACCATTAAAAGGTTATGTGTATGTGTGTCACTGAATATGTAACACTAAATTGTAACAGCAAATGCAGTAGCAACACTAGCACTACCAGAGACAACCATGACCCCCAGGTAATATTTGTGTAATCGTTCTGTTACAAATCACAATACATTTTGTTTAACATGAAATCATGCACTCGCGTTGTTGCACCATTGTCGTAGCAAATTGATGAGGATAAAAAGCTACACTATCCATCTACCTACCAGAGATCTGCAATGAGTGACTTCTGAAATTCGAGGATAAGTGCGTATAATACATTGAAATTTAACTGAGCTGACGTTCGCACACTCTACACAACGTTGATTTATAAGTACGCGTTGCAAAAAACATTAAAACTATGTCGTAATTAAACCCATACTATTGCATATCTGTTTGATCTACAAATATACTTGCCGATACTCATATTTTAAGAAAAATACTCTTACTCTCAGTTCCCATTAGTATGAAAAATAAACAATGCTGCCAGGTCGGAGACTGTAAGATATTTTTGTCGCGAGAAAATTTTTAAGCAGAAATAAAAGTTATTCCTGCTTTTTATGTAATAACTCTATGTTTCTTGGCTTTTTGCAACATTTGGGTACAGCTTTGTAGCACAGCCGAACGTAGCACCCCTACTTGTTTTTTTATTTGTTTTCGTGGAATTTTGTAAAATTTAGATTGTTTAGAATTTTTTTCACAATCCACAATTGTTTTGGTGAATGTCAAGAATTTTGCAATTTGAATCTGGCAAGCCTAGAACAAACGCACAACTTCATAATGAGTATGCGAGTCATAATCCGTTTTTTATCGTCTCTTCATCTTGCGTGTACGAGAATAGCAATCAACAGCGTCAAACGTGTTGTTAAATAAGAGTACGAAGAGAACCTCAAACTTAAAAGTTGATATTGTTTTGATGCCGTTTCAAGAAGTATGCATGCTTATAGATCAAAGAAATAATACGTCATGATTCAAGCCTACTTACTTCATGAGTATTCATTGCAGATCTCTGCTACCTACCAACATACAAACATAAAACCCCAACAAAAATAATAATTACAACAACTGTAGTACAACGTCAAATAAAAACAATAACAGCAACAGCAAATAATAATTGTGACAACTATTAGTTGCAGCGAATGAAGGTACATGGAAAAGTCATGTTAGTTCATTGTTTAACAATACTATTTTGAATTTTTAGTTGACTTTTTTCACTTTGTTTTATTTGGTTTTTTTCTGTTCATTTTTGATAAACAATTACCATTTTAATATTATAGCTGTGTTGTTCACTCCCTGAACACTGTTTGTAGAACATATCATGTTACAATTAATACCAACAAAAAAATATCTACTACTACACACACACACACACATTCATTCATATACATATAAAGAGACTTTTTTATAACGATAAAAACCAGGTAAAATTCGCAAAAAAAATAAAACCGACTTATTTGTTACAATAATTGTTGTCATTAGTTTGTTTTAGAATTGACTTTTTTTGACGATTTGTAAGGATTCAGTGATTTGTTTTTAAGGTATAACGAGGGATTCTAATTTACTTTTAAGACGTACAAAGAAGTTTTTTTATATTTTAGTAAAATATTAAATATTCGAGAGTACAAAGAAATAATGTTTTTTTTCCTTATTTAAATTAAATAAAAAATTTCGAAAAAATATTTTAATAAATTTGTGAAAATTATCGTGTTGATTTTGAGAAATCTTTGTGCTTACCTTTTTTGATGTTTTTCTCATATGACATATGAGTCAAATCAATAAAGATTTTGATTTTACTTAATTTATTTTTCTTTATTTGTTGATTATGTTACTATTACTTTTAAAATGTTTTTTATGAATTTATAAGTTCTCTATATAAATGAGTTAAAATTAATTAAACTCTGGCGTCTTAGACTGACTGTGGTAGATTTCAGTACTGGGTTCGCTAAGTGTCAGATATTTACTTAATTTTTGAGACTTTAAATTGATTTTAGAATTATTCAAAAATATATTACTAAAATATTTACTTTAACTTTTAATAAAACCTTTATAATTGGACTAATGTTTTCAAAATTTTATATAAAAACTTAATGACTCGTTTTAACTGCGTATCTGTGCAACGGCGTTTAAATATATACTTACTGCGGCCTAGGTTCTGGCAGCTTTGAATTATTGAATACAAACAACTCCCCATTTCATCATGTATTTTAATATATGTACTTTAAAGCTCTTTAGTTGTTAGTTTAAATTGTATCGGTCGTGTCTACCCAGTTAAAACTGTGTAATGAGTTGCTCTTACTTAATAGCATACTTTTCATTGAGTATAACATACCGTCTGCACTAATTAGAAGTACTTTTCTAATAACAAGATTATATTGTGAAACGTAATAATTTATTTATTAGATATCAAAGAAGAATTAAAAGCTGCATACACTTTGGCTGAAAAAATTGTTAGGAGCCACTTTAATTAATTATTACGATTCTCTTTTGGGTTGACATACTTTAAGTATAAGTAATTATATTTTCAACGGATGTTTATGAATTTTATGACAGTTTTCACACCGACTCTAAAGGTTTTTTCTAAGTGTTTCTGTAAAACGTAACGTACAGAAGTAACAAACCTTAGTTTTGTTCTTAGGAAGCCGAATATAATACGTTATTGATAACCATACAATCAATTGGATATTTGTCTTATTAAAAGCAAGTAGTTGTGTAAATAATATTTTAAAAGTATTAATTGTATTTCCTGATTTATAATCTAAAGCGCTGCTTTATTTGTTGATAGTAAGTAGTTACTTAATGACATTAAAGTAATAACTTTCCAAAATCCCTAGTTGTAAGCCAGGGTGGTAATGACTTGTTTAAGTCCCTATTTGTAAGTGGGCGGGGTAAGTACTTGCCTCGAATGACATCGCCGTGATAAAGTAATGGGTTAAAATGCCAAAAGGTAGGTGGTGCAACTACTGTATTTTTATCACTTTAACTTACTACAAAGCAATGCAAGTTATTGCTGGGTATGTATGTATTGTTAAACGTCAAAAATATAAAAAAAGAAGCCAATTAAAATAGTCATACACAAATTAACACAGTTTTGTATTTGTGCTTGCAGGGCTGGAACTTTCTTTTAACAAGTTTTAATTATTTTTATATTATTTTAGTAAAAATGGTTTTAAATATTTTTTTTCATAATTTTAACATTTTTGTTAAATTTTTTTAGAAAAAATGCGATTTTCACAAGTCAGATATTCATTGATGAAATTTCAAAATTTCCAAGTTGATTAAAATCGAAAAACTGTTAAAGAATAATTTGCTGTTATCTGTTGAAATTTTGTTAAAGTTTTTTAAGAAACACCGTTAATTAGTTTCCAACATCATCTCGTTTACTTTTTAATTTTTTGTCCTCCTTTGTTTGAATAGTCATTGAACAGTAAAATAAAATGTTAAGAAAATTGTGGACATTCTTGTCAACATTTTTTTAATATAGATGAAAATTTGTTTTCAATATTGAAAGTACCACTTGTTTTTCGTTTTCGTGTCAACTAGCTCTATGTTTTATCAATATAATAATGGACAAAATTGGAAGTATGTATGTATTTAGATAATTTTGAGTATTTCTTGGAGTTGCACGTAGTCGTATTGTACAAAATGTCATTACGTTGTATTGTATAGTATTACCAATTAAGCTTCTTTTCAGTTTCCTTTGTTTTAAAATAGTTAAGCACTTAATTAAAAGGAGAAAATCTAGTTAAATGAAAGAAAATAGAATAAAAAAACCAACTGCAGAAGTAGTTGTGGAAATTGTAGCTTTTTAATTACGAAAATTTTATTTTTTAACAAGTTCTGTTTCTTTCTTTATATGTGAATAAATGTTTTCATGTAGTTTCCTCTGTTAGCACGAATTGCTATAAGGGTTAGTCAGGATATTGAGTTTATTTCAAAGATATGATATAACAATTTAAAAAAAAAAATGTTCAATAAATCTTTTTATGTATAAAAAAAATATGAGAAAAAGTATCACCCTTTAACAATTTAAAAAATAATTGATACTTAAAAGAAGTAATCATTTAACTAGAGACTCTATATAAAATGGTAAATTAAGTACAAAGTTTCAAAGGATATATCATTCTGAAAACTTATTTATGACATATAAATTTTTATGATGCCATTTGGTACTACAGAATACGGCTAAAGTTTAACAATTATCAAACAAATTGTGGCAGTAAATTGCATTTTATTTTTTCTATTCTTTCTTTGTGTGTATGTATAGGTATAATAATATTTATATTTCTGTTTTTATGTTTTTTATTACATTGTACAGATGCTAGCCTTTCATCTGATGCCCATAATGGTATATCATAAAACATAACACTTAAGTTCAAATTTTTAAATATTTTTAAGACAACCTTGTCAAATATGATTGCAAAAAACCGCAATGTGTAACATATTTTATAATAAAATTTAACCCTAATAATTAGAATAAATTTTTAAGTTTATTAAATTAAGTTTTATTGATTAAAATTTTCATACAAAATTTGTTTTATAAACCTTTGATAAATTTAAAAATTGTTTATGAATATTTACCCCCCATATTATTATTAAAACGTAAAAAATGTTGAAATTGTGAAATGCAGCTTCTGATAAATATACTAAAGGGGTTTTCAAAAAGGGCGGGTAGATGTCCATTTTAATTTACTTAGCAAACAAACGGACAATAATTTAAGCTTTCAAGTGAGTTTGGTCGTGTATGGTTGTAGGCCGAAGTCTCGACGCAAAAACTGTTTAGGTGCAAGGCGAGGAACCAGCTGCCTCAGGTTTCGCTGCCTTTTTTTTGACGTACAAAGAGTCGATTATGTAGGGCAACCGCGTCTGCAGTTAAATGGACGCAATGTTTGCACTAACAAACAATCATTATGATAATAAATTGCTGTTTACTGGTGAATCGTGGTGACAGTGACTCAATAATAAACAACATGACCGCCATAGGCCGCCAGCATTTACCCGCGCTAATTAATAAAAAAAAAAATATTGAGCAAAATTTAACAAATTTAAATTTTTTTTTAAATGCATTAGAACAATTTTGTTTAGTTTTTTATAAAAAAATTTTGAAATAATTTTTTTTTAAATTGTAAATGTAAGCTGTAGCAATAATGAAACTAGCAATATCTATTAAAGCATACATAAACATACACCAGCGCACAACTAAACAGCTTTCTTTCAAACCTGCGATAAAAAAAGCGCCATTGAAATATTGTAGATTCATCTAAAAGTTTTAATTAATTTCATTTTTATTAAAACATTTAGGTTGCACTTTTTTATCACATAACAAATTATTTTTAACTTAAATTCATTTCTCCGTTTTATAGATTTGCTTGTAAAAGGCATCACTGCTTTCGAGTAAATGAAACCCGCTCATATTTGCTATCCATATAATTCACCAATTCAAATATTAACGGCATATGGCTAAATCGATTGCTTACATTAATAGGACATATATATCTCTGCGGATTTTTGGCCAATAAGTTAATATTTTTTTTTAAATGACCCGTAAGTCATGTGCTATACACAAGTATTACAAACATGTCTGTAAGTTATCCAAAAGCTGCAAAATATCAATGTCTGTGTGAAAAATTAAGAGAAGAAAAAAAGTTGTTGTTTTATTTTGTCTACCAAAACAGTTGGCAGCAATAATTTTTCATTGTTGTTAAAGTATTTTTGCAACAACAACTTCAATGTGGTTTTGATTTGTTATATTTGTATTAGCGACGCTGTTACCTTTTTAAGTCTAACTTGTAATGCCGTCTATCAACAAGCTGAAACACTAAAATGGGTTCTTTTGCGTGAAGTTCCCACATGTTAAACCTAAGGAAAAAAAATTAAGCGAACATGTTGATACTGAATAATTTGATGATCTAGCTCTTGGTAAAAATTACACATCTTTAGAAAAATTTTAAATAGGTATCAAAATACTAGGTTAATTGTAAATAAAACTACATTTTTTTAGAAAATTATCTTAATATTTTTTATTATTATAGAAGGATTTATGGCAATTATGTGTGAAGCAAAATATTGGCCAAATGCTCGACACGACTTCGGTGGCATACTTCTTTCCGATGGTATATATATTAAATAAGGTTCAATATAATTAATGTGCAGAATTATTTCATCCTTTAGCTCTTGAATTGTTCTTGGCTTATTGACGTACACTTTTCTTTTTAAATATCCCCAAAAAAAGAAATCAAATCACATGATCGTGGCAGCTAATTAACATCGACACGGCGTGAGATAACACGGCCATTGAATTTCTCGCATAAAAGAACCATTGTCGCCGCCAGCTTATAATTCGCAGCAAACAGTCATTCGTTGTGGATGCATGGGCTTTTCAACAATCACTCGTGCATTCTCATTTGCCCAAATGCGCCAATTCTGCTTGTTAACGAATCCACTGAGGTGAAAGTTTTCCTCGTTGCTGTCTTGTAAAGTCATCATTCACTTCTGTCTGTTCAACCAACTATTCGGCATACTAACGACGCTTGAAATGGTCAGTAGGCTTTAGCTCTTGAGTCAATTAAACCTTGTAAGCGTGTAAACTCAAATGTCGCGGCACGACAACGAGTGGAGGTTAACGGCTTTTCTGCCACAGTATCGCGAACAACAGCAATGTTTTCCGCAGAACGAACTAGGCCTACAGACCCGGTTTGCTGAAATTTGCGCACAATTTTCCCGATTGTAGACACATTTGGTCGATTATGCTGACCAAAATGGTTAACTAATGACTGTAAATTTCGCCCCTATAAAATAATGTTTTTTCATATCTTTGGTTTTTCTTGTTAGAGGTAGAGTATTTTCGATTCGTCTTTGCTTATAAAAAAACCAACTTATTGCAACAAACTTTATTTTCCCAAACAAACACCTTGTGAAACAAACAGCTGCAACTTTTCAAACAAAAATCATCAGCTAATATGCAACGTCTTTAGTTCAAAATGTTGCCTTTTTTAAAAAATGTTTGTGTATTTTAACATTCACATCACAGAGGTTGTACAATTAAAACTGTTTATTTGTTAAATTAAACTCATTTTTGCTTTAATTTACAAAAAAAAAAAAGAAAAAAATATAACAAACAGCAACAAAGTTAACAAAACTGTAACAGTTGGCAAAAGGGATTAATGAACTTTTGTAACAACTAGACTGACAAAATAATTACCTGTCTTTAACACTCACACACAAAAAGACACTTAAAAACAAGGTTAGACATAGAGTAACAAAACCACACCCAGGCAGACAGACAGAGAGAAAGACATATAATTTAAATGTGTTTTCTTTTTTTTTTGTAAAAAAACAACATTTTTGTTGTTTTTAAAATTTACAGCCATCAAACACTTTGTCATAAGTAGCTCTTATGTTATGTTTTCCATTTATCCTTGGCTTTTATTTAAAGACACACTTTAAATACTGTTTGCTGTTGGTGATGTTACCACCTACTGGTAATGATGATGAGTATGTTGGTAATGTTGTTGCTAATGTTTTGGCATTTATAATTGCCTGACGACCTCAACCTCCCATTATAATAAAAAATGTTAACAAACTCAAACCAAAATGCAATTGCCAACAATTTGAAATAGAAAAGTGAACATAAAAACTTTTTAATTTTTTACATTTAAATACAAACATTTTCTAAATTAAGGTTTCTTTTGTAATAAATACAAAACATTATTTTCAAAAAAAGGACAGTTTATGTTTTAGGTAAAGGTATTTAAATTTGAAAAATACTACATGTAGTCACTGGTAAATAGGGGGTGGTCATGAATAATTTCTTTTCATGTGTATAGAAAATAATTACCAAATTAGTAAAAAGGTATGGAGTTTACAACTTGAAAGTAAAACTAAAAGGTCTTTGAAGTAATGATTTCAACATAGGGTTTCAATAGTAATATGTCATTCGGGTCGAATTAGGCCACTCGTATGTTTTCAACATATCACTCAATATGACTACTTGATCGGAATGAGTCAGAGAAGTTTGCAAAGCTTTAAACAAAGTTTAAAAAAAAATGGAGGATAAGCTGTGTTCAAAATTCATTATATTTTAACCAGATCAATCTCTTTTATGCAAGGAGTCATTTATAAAATAAAAACTTGTAGTAAAACTTACATTTTTATGATCTTTTACTTTACTTGAAGTAAATAAAACACTTTTCGATTGTTATTTATCTAACGAGGAACTTTTCATAAGCCAGCACTCGAAAACGCACTCTTTATCGAATGCTCTCATCTAAAATTTCGATAGTTCTTATTCGATATCGAAAGGGGTAGTTTTAAAATCAAAAATTACGATAAATTTTACTCGATCACGAATGCTGTAATTCAGCCTCAGTGCTTTGTATAACTGATGAACAGGTTGCTAAGCTGATAAATTACTTTAACAATCCAGCAATTATTGTCTTTATTTTATCGTGTTACCTTTTTCGGAAAGTGGTTGGAAGAGAGAAAAAAAGATGCTAAAAGATCATTTAACTTCTGCGGCATTTAAGGTTCTACTGTCAAACAAGGGCGCTTTTACTTAAATAGTAAATAGAAGTATATAAATAGTAGTATATATTAAGATTTTGCACAAATATTTATAAGAAAATGTACGAAATACTCAGAATCTTTATTTTCTAAATTATTTATAATCCTTTTATTTAAGAGATTATTTTTCAGCATAAATTATCTTTAAATATTTACGTTTGCACAATAAATACATAATAACCCAATTAAACGGACTTAGATGCAAACCACTTTCATTAAAGAAAATTCATCATAAATATCTTAATACATAGCCATGTATTCAATATCTTTAATCAGTGATTCTTAATGTAGAACCCAAACAGAACTGTTCTTAAGTTTTGTAAACATACTAAGTTATAACAAAACCTGTTTTTTTGGTATTAATAAATTAATCAAAGCTTGTTTAAATGCAGGCTGGCATCACTGTTGTTTTAAACATTTTCAATATTCTATATTCTGTTTGTTTTTTTTTTGTAAGTTATCCATTAAAAAACCATTTTTTACTTGTTTCCTTATAATATATATCATATATACATATACGTTATACCAATAAAATGTTTAATTATGTTTAAAAAAAATTGTTTGAATCATAAAATTAGTTTTTTCAAAAATTTCAATTGATTTTCATTTAAAGATTATTTTGTTGTCAAATTTATTTTCTCTTTACCAAACACTTTCCTTTTTTTATTTATTAATAAAAACGATTTGTTTTAAAAGATTTTGGGTCATCTTTAGGTAAAAAAAACTTGGGACATACTATAGAAATAGTTTTACAGTCCCCTTCCTACAACAATTACAATAACATTATATGATATTAAAATACCATCTGCTTTTAAATCTCTAATTCAACCAATCGACCAATAATACAAATACAAATCCTTTAACCTAAAATATTTATTTATTTAAGCACAACCAGCAGAGCTTTTCATATTGTCATTTAAATCCAAATGTGTAAATGTAATTTGGCAAGCAGCCATGAAAAAAATCCTTAAATCCTTTAAAACAAAAAAAAAACAAACAACAAGAAACCAGAAACTTAAAATAACAACAACAAAATTTAAAGACAAAATTGAAAGTGGAGACTAAGGCCAAATGCGTGAGGCCTATTTAAAAATTGTAATAATCTGAAAAAACAATTTCATTTTGTTGTTCGTCCCTTATAGACACCCACACACACACTTCCCCATTACACACCCTCACACATATTTGCTTACACATGTGATTACGTTGATAACAAAAAATAATATGAAAACATGAAAAAATAGCAACAACAACGACAACAAATATTAATACAAATATTCTAAATGTTTGTTTGTTCTATTTTTGCAAAATTCTTTACAAAAAGAAAAGGAAGCTTTTCATACATAAGTAATTTTACACGGTTTTAAAAAGAAATATTTTTTTTGCAATAAAGAAATGATAAAATGTCAAACAATTTTGCATCACTTGCTCATAATTTAAAAACTTTTTTTTTTCAAATCAAGAGTTCTCAGTAAATCCTTAATTTTGCTTAAAACAAGTTTTTAAAAAGAAATTTTCGAAATAATTTATAAAAGTATAAGTTTGCTTAAAAAAGGAAGGAATTTTTAAGCCGTTACTTATTTCATAAAAACATTTTTTTAGGAAAAGCTTTAATTTTCTATAAAAATTTTTTTTTTGGAAAAAAAAACTGTTCTTTTACCAAAAGATCTTTTTTAAAGAAGAAAAAATTTTTACTTACAATAAATAATGCTTTCATATCAAAACTTTCTTTCTATAAACAAAACTTTTCCCAAAAAAAAATTAGTCGTTTTCAACAAAATGAAACTTCCTTAAGGATAAGGTGTACAACAATTTACATACGAAAATAGATCCTGGTTTTCTTGTTACTCATTTGTATGACAATAGTTGTATTTATTTTTAATAATGCCACAAAATGTGAGCAACTCTAAACATACAAGAATCACAATAGCATGTTTGTATGTATGTACGTACACATGTATCTTCCTAAAAGCCTACATACACAAATGGATGTTTTCTAAACATTTACATGCATATGTATCTTTTAACAACTAAGAAAGCTTTTCTTAGGCAAATCCAACATTAATATGTTCTACACCATTATATATACATAAAAAAAATGTTTTGTGCTAAAATTTAAAAGTTCAATTTAAATTAAACCGACAGCAAATTTTGTAAACACAACAACAAGTCAACAAAACTATTTGTTATATTAACAACATTAATTAATATATATTTTAGACTTTTTCTTAAAAAAATTTTATTTGTTACGGATTATTTTAATTTAATTTAAGTTAATTAATCTGTATTATTGTTTTAACTAAAATTTATATATTTTAAATAACAAATGTAATTAAACATATAAAGAGATTTTAAAAGAGATATATTTAAAAAATATAGACTTAGCAACAATTTTTGATCATAATATGTAAAATATTATTGTAAAAGAATTTATGTGTAAAAAAGAAAACAAAAAAGCAAGTCCTTAGTTAATTTGGAGGCAAAACTCTATTTTCCGGATGACATTTGCATTGGGGCCAGATGCAAACATGAATCGATTACAATCAAAATCAAAAATATTAACATCAGCATAAACGAATAATACTCTTACAAACTGTTATAATGTAGGGTATTAAAGTTATGTAAAACTAGTAAGAGCGTTATATTCGGCTATACCGA